>SCHK01442119.1:5959-18585 GCA_004124795.1 Poropuntius huangchuchieni
TAACCGAACAACTACCTTATTAACTATTAATAAGCAGTAAATTAGGAATTTATTGAGGGAAAAGTCTTAGTTAATAGTGAATAAGTTTTCCCTATTCTAAAGTGTGACCAAAAGTTTTTTGTCATTATTTACTGATCCTGTTGTTTTAAACCATATGACTTTCTTTCTGTGGAGGAGAATTTTGAAAATAGTTGCCAGGATTCATCTTTTGTGCTTGATAGAATAAAAAGCCATACATGTTTGGAACAACATGAGACTGAATAAATTGTGACAAAAATCCAATTTTGGGTGAACTATCCCTTAAATATCACAGAAATAAAGAATTAAAGTTTTATAAGTTGTCAAAGCATTGATTGGTTTTGATATGGCCCTCAGGTTAAGCCCAGAAATCTTCCTCAAACGGCCGGTAGTAGACGGGAACATGTGGAGATTAGACCATGTCCTCAAGCGGAAAGCAGTGAGTCTGAACACCTGCTCGAATCTGGACTTCAGCCCGTTTAATTTTACTTCTCACACATCCATATATTACGTTGCACTACACAGTTTACCCAGTTCTCTTTAGTTTTTCCTGTCCAAAAGTTAATATTTTGTCTTTTGTCAACTCAGCAACAAGGAGTGAAGATATTTGTCCTGCTCTACAAAGAAGTCGAGGTAGTGATGGGTCTCAACAGCGAGTACACAAAGAAGACCCTGATGGGACTTCACTCTAACATCAGGGTGAGTCGATCAGTATGTCAAGCATTGTCAAAAGCAGAATCTTGACAGTATTACAGAGGGGACCCGTCTCTCCGAATCAGCTTCCACTCTTACGTCTACACACATCTCTCCAAGAACTAAGGTTCAATCAAAACAAATCATAGAAAGCACGAGAGTACCCAGCGTGCCCACTACCTCCGGACACAGGAATAGCATGTTACTTAGATCATGTTTGGACATTGCCATAATTCTCTGTCGTAGAATGAGGGGGATCGCTGTGTTGGGAACCCTACGGATTGTGTCTGGAGATGGTCAGGTTCTTCCTTGCCGATCGTCTCCATAAGAGCCTGAGGCAGCAAGTCTGCTTTCTCCCCTGGTGCCACAGAGCTTCTGTGGCACCATAACGCTGTGGTATTCATCACCGTAGCACCCCAGGCCGGTGCATGATTGACGTGCCGTCACATTATCTTATTGGATCGCTGGTTGAGTCTAGGCAGAGGAGTGACACTGGGAAGTGGCTTGGGATCCACACCCCAAGGATGTGTACAGCGAAGCAGCTGGGTGGAGGTATTCCTGGGCCCTGCTGGTGAAGAAACACCTGCCAGGGGCGGCATCCTCCGGAGGCTTCGCCAAAGCTGGTGGAGACGCAGCTGTTTCGCACAAGGGTTGACACCATCTACATTGTGGTGTTATTTTTGACTTAGGCCCGTTGTAATGCTTTAGCTGATATTTGGGAAATTTGGTCAGTTGACAAAACAGTTTATTAGATTGAGTCTTGTAAAATCTATGTGTTTGAAGGACTGATTACATCAAAAACATTCAGGCTGTCCTCATATTCATATATGTTGTGATTGTATGTAATTGTATGTGATTGATTTAAGCTGGTGTGTGGTGAGCGTTCTGGCGCAATATGGCTGCCGTCGCATCATCCAGGTGGATGCTGCACACTGGTGGTGGATGAGGAGATCCCCCCCCTTACTATGTAAAGTGCTTTGAGTGCCCAAAAAAGCGCTATATAAATGTAACAAATTATTAATTATTATTATGTTGTATATTTTGACACATGTAATACTTCATATGGGTATTTCATGTACCATTCATAGGTTTGGGGGTGGTATGATTTTTAAAATATATTTGAAAGAAGTCTCTTTTGCTCATCAAGTCTGCATTTATTTGATCAAAAATACAATTAAAGCCGTAATATTGTGAAATATGACTACATCTTCACTAAATAAAAGTATTAATTTCTTGCAGGAACTGTCATGTACAAATAGTATAATGTGCACAACAAACATACAAGAAATAGTACAACAACTGTAACATTGTAATATTCTGAACGTAACTTTAATCTTCATTGTTCTTCAGTAAAGAATTGCCCAGCATCTTGTCCAGTTGAGAAAAGGAACCTGACAAGCTGTCCATCTCTACTGATTGACAGGTCATCCGACACCCTGATCACATGCCCTCCACAGCATTGCTCTGGGCTCACCATGAGAAGCTGGTGGTGATTGACCAGTCACTCGCCTTTCTGGGAGGGATTGACCTGGCCTACGGAAGATGGGACGATTCCCAACACCGACTGACTGATGTGGGAAGTGTGAGAAGAAGCCCTCAGCACAGTCCTGCTCTATCCCCCAGCCTCACTCATGTAAGACCACCACACCAGTAAGATTTTTTATTCATTTTATTTTATTTATGTGTTTTTTCCTCACCATGGCTGCATTTATTTAATTGAAAATACAGTAAAAATTGGATCTCATGGTTTGGATCTCACGAAACATTTCTTAATATTGTCAGTGTTTAAACAGTTGTGCTTCACAAGATTAAATTGTTGTATTCTATTAGGAATAACAATCCAATAAAAAAGAAAATCCTTATTTCTTGGGTATTTATTTAGAGAGAGAGGGCAAATCAGAAATGAATGATATCTCTTCTGTTCAGAGGCACAGAGGCGTAAGTGAATTGGACAGGAATAAACTTCTTGTAAATGTGACCCATTGAGAGTGATAGCCCACAGTGGCCCCTCAATGTTTGTCAACATGCCATGCGTATTGCCAGCTGGGTGTTTCTAAAATCTGTCAAAGACCTCAATGGGGGAAGTCGACACACACCTGACAGATGCTAAAGCCTCCTCTGAACATGTGTATACCGACGCACCAATCAGTATCTTCTATTTAAAGCTATTCATTAAAATGTAATGTAAATTCACCACTGTGTATTTATTTGTAGGTTATGTTATGAGGTAATTGTATTGATTTGTGATTCATACTTGAAAGCATTGACAGCTAACCTAAATTCAAATAGTAGTGATTTATATTTTCTAACAATGGGGCTCATAAAGGACNCTGTGATTCATACTTGAAAGCATTGACAGCTAACCTAAATTAAAATTGTAGTGATTTATATTTTCTAACAATGGGGCTCATAAAGGACTGGTCCAGACCGCATTTCTGTTGTATGCTTACTGGGATTGATTTTGTGGCGGGTGATTCAGGGCCTCTGCCTTCTTATTCTTTTCTTTCTCCAACGAGCAAACGTAAAATTGCAATTACGGAGCATCTGGGGCACCCTTGAAGGGCCTGTGGTTGATAATTCCAGTCTTTCTCGCTGGGCCTTTCCTTCCCCCCTGAGAGCTGCATTAAACATAAAGGCCCTGCATGGATGAGTGAGTCAACAAATGACTGGGGCCACTAAATGGGAGCTTGATTTCGTCTATATGCCACCTCTCCCGGCCTGCTGCCTACCTGCCTGCCATTGTGTCATTAAATATGGGTCTGAGCTTTTAAATAAACATGATTTGAACCCAGATGAAGGCACTTATTGCGTTTACTAAGGGGCTTCTCTTAGCATGCTTGAGTGACTGTATCTATCAATGCGGGGCTCCTCAACTGTAAAATCTTTGCTAATATACATGAAACTGTTACAGCTGTTGGTCTAACCTTTCAAAACGTCTCCTAAGGAGCACAGTGATATTTGCACTTAATAAAATTATGCCCACCAGGAGAATAGTGCTCTGACATTTGCCATTTGTCAAGTCGAGGGCACTATGATCCCCCATGAGCCATTAACTCGCACACATCAGAGGGCATTTTACCCTCGTTCAGACTCGGCGCAGCAGACTGGAGTCACTTACACTATTGTTTAAGTCATAGCTTCGCTGGGCTGATGCCGCACGGGTGGCCATTATCGCTCCTTACATACTGCATGCTGACAGCTAGCCTGATGTGTCAGCCATATAGATAACATGGAAGTTTTCATTGTTTAATGGTTCAGAGTGTGTGTGGGAAAGATGTCCTTGATTCTTTGGCCCTGGATTGTGGACAGTGAACCTTTTTTTTTTTTTTTTTTTTAAAGAATACTAGACAGTGTAGACANCCTTTGGCCCTGGATTGTGGACAGTGACTAAAGAGTTTAGAACTTTTTTTTTTTTTTTTAAAGAATACTAGACAGTGTAGACAGAATCAAGGCAGATACAATACATGTGAGATAGTATTTTTAAAATAGCATACCAAAACAGTGTTGTGTTGGAGCATCAGTGTTCCCACAATTGTAAAATTAAAAAAAAATTGTAAATATATATTATATAGGAATAGATAAATCATGTAAATTAATAGCCATGTCATATATATATCTAAATTTAAATAAAATGTTTGGATGAGGCATTTCTCGAAATGTCTTCTTTCATCTTCCCCAGTAGAAAAAAAAGACAAGTAGTTTTGGAACGAAATGATAGCGAGTAAATGATGGGAATTTATACTTCTAATGGAATTTATGGAATTAAAGAATTAAATGGAATTTATACTTCTGAGTAAACTATTCCTTTAAGCTTTAAAATGTGTTAGTGGATTTATTTTATAAAGCAGTTCAATTCAGTAGATGAACCTAATAGTATTAGTTTTTTAAATGAGTTTTTGTTAATTAGTAAAGTACATACTTTTTGTGCATACTAGAATTATAGCTATGCAGCCTCACAGCTTATTAAATAACAAAAGTGTTGCATTACATATATGTGTTGATTTTTGTCCTGTAGCAGTCAGTTGCCACGGTGGAGGAGGGCGAGGAGATGAAGTTCAGCGTGGTGGTAGAAGATATTCAGACTGGAGAAGGAGGATCAGGGAAAGCAGGAGATTCAGGCTCGGTGGAGGATCCAGGGGAGATCTGTGCGAGTTTAACTTTGCCCTTAGTGGACGAACAGGGAGAAAACACCCACAACCTGCCCACAGGAAGACTGCTAAGAACCCCCTCAGAGAAAAGTCACCACAGCTCTGATGGAACAGAGTCCAGTAAGATGAATTTAACAAAATAAATGTGACATCAGACTCCAGGGAGATATGGTTATATTTTATATACTTTTCTTTTATTGTGTGAAATATACGAATTCTTGATAAATCTTATTTTATTTTCTAGCATTTTGAAACTTTTTAAAACTTTTCTGTTTGGTGCTAATAGTGGTGCAAAAATTACATTCTTTACTGTACCTTTGAGTGCGCAAATACCATTAAGTGTCCACTGTCCAGTAAAAGAATTTGACATGAACATAACAAGTATTTTGCTGTTACGTAACAGAGGCTGTGTTTGTGTGTGTTCTGTGTGTAGAACATTACAGTAGGAGTAGTCTTAATTCCAGGACACAGCTCACTCGGGAATATTACACCAAGAGCTTGTCTCTGCATTCCAGCGATTCATACTCTCTCGGCCTGCATCACTCTCTCCCCCTGCCTTACGGTTAGTACTCACATGCAACCAAACACATCTGTGTGACATGATTATACTGACACTTAAATACAGTGTATATACAGTACATTTAAACACACACAACTAAACCTTGTTCACCGAAGCTGACATGACACAGCTATCAGAATTGTTATATTATAACTGTTTATCTGTGTAATGCTTTTTTTTAGAAACTAGTTCACTAAGAAGCTACATAGGCAGTACTGAACTCTGTGGAGAGACTCGTTTCTGGCATGGCAAAGACTACTGCAACTTCATCCTGAAAGACTGGGTCAAACTCAACAAACCTTTTGATGGTACGAAACAGTTTAATTAAACCCCAGATGAAACATTTCTGCAATATCACAACCCACATCCACAACCAAAATATCTTCTTTTTTAAATGTTTTTTTGAAACAGTAACGCTTTAGGCCTTAAGACAAAAACAAACTAGCANGCCAAAATATCTTCTTTTTTAAATGTTTTTTGGAACAGTAACGCTTTAGGCCTTAAGACAAAAACAAACTAGCAAACAAGACAAACAAAAATGACAACTAGACTACACATTCTTTGATATCTTATGTCAAATTCATCAAATGAAGCAATCCCTCCAACACAGGAATGAGGGAAAGAAGACAGAGAAGTTGTTTCCAACAATCCCATTCTGTAGTCGGTATGGGGTTATTTTCCCAGCTCTATTCTCTTGCCAGAGGGAGATAACTTCATTTTTGCATCTCTGCTTTGTGAATGTGAAGTCCTGGATATGCACATAGTGCCAACTGGGTAGGACACAGCAGGAGAATGGAGGAATCCGATAGATGAATGTAGTGAAATACTCTTAAGATGCTTGTGCATCGTCAAAGACATTGAAAGAGAAAGACCACACTGTGATGGCTTCAAAAGGCCTGTCCGTCATCTCTGTATAATGGTTCGGCTAATGTTTTTATGAATTACAGTTGTTTATTTTTCTCTGGTTAAGATTTCATTGACAGGTATAAGACACCACGGATGCCCTGGCATGATATTGGAGTGCTGGTTCATGGGAAGGCTGCAAGAGATATTGCACGACATTTCATTCAGAGGTGGAACTTTACAAAGGTAAGAAATTAGATACATTCTCAGCAATCTCAGTGTTTCTTTCTAAACAGTGAGATTGAATGGAAAGGAAACAGATATCTTCTGCTTCCTAGATTTTTCTCTTGAGAAAGACTCAACATTTCAGAAAATAAATAAATAAATAAATAAATGTCCCAAGCTTTACTCCTAATAGACAGAGATTTCAAGATTAACTCAAATATTTAGAATCAGATTATTTCAAGAGTATAATAATGTGAGCTGTACATCTACATCAATTTTATTGCTCTATTCTTACAAGTACCCAAATAACTAATTTGTGTCTTTTTCAGACAACTTTAAAAGGAACATTTGAGTTGAATTAAAACATTACAAATAAGTACCTGCTGAGCTATTACAAGATCAACATAATTTTCATCTGGGGGAGTTTTGCATTTGAAAGTATTATAATAGAGTGTTACAAAGTGAACTGGGTATATTGTATTGTTTGTTATGCAGTATAAGCATATCTTCATGAATGTCCAGAAAAATGAGCTCTTTTAAATTGCAAGAAGGTGCACAAATACCACCTCCATTCAGAAGTCTAATTGTAAGAACCAAAGATCAGAGAGCATGCACGAAGCCGAGATTTCCTCCCTCTCTCAAGTCTTTTTGAAAAACCATCTTTATTAGCTTGAGCTTAGCACCCCCTGCAGTTGCTCATTGTGTCCTGTTCTGAATGCCGTCAGCATTCAATGGTCGCCCGCACTCTCAGCCCCTTTTTAGAGCAATTAGAGGCCTTTTTACTTTGATTGTTCAGTAATTGAATTGGTTTGAGGCCTGTATGATTTCCTTTGGATTATGCCAGTCATATTTCAGGCTTGGCTACCGATCAGACACTCTGCTGGTGAATAATTAAAGGAGAGGAAGCCAGGTGTGTGTGCGGCAGAGGAGGACAAACAAAAGCCAGTTGAATGCCTCTGATGAGGTGTTTAGTGGAAATGAGAATTTACGGCTCGAAGACAGACTAGTCTCATTTATATCTTTTGCTGCTGATTAGGGAACGTCGCTTGTCACATTCACAACAAAGAAAGTATTGTAAAGTGGGAACAATCCTGTCTGTGATTTGTGTGGAAGGCTTTATGAGACGTATTAGATGACTTTTCATGTGTATAGGCAGTGTATGCACTACACCGTTTAAAAGTTTGGCATTGGATTTTTTAATGCATTTATATTATGCAAGGCTACTTTTATTTTAGCAAAAATACAGTAAAAATTGTGATTTAAAATAACTGTTGTCTGTTTTAACTGTTTAAAAATGAGATTCATTCTTATAATGGCAAAGCTGAATTTTCAGCTCCACTCTTTAATGTCACATTATTGTTTAGAAATAATTCTAATGTTTTGATTTGGTGCTCAAGAAATATTTGTGACCCTGGACCACAAAACCAGTCATAAGGGTCACTTTTTGAAATTGAGATTTATACATCATCTGAAAGCTGAATAAGTGAGCTTTTCATTGATGTTGAAAATCTTATTTGAAAATCTGGAATCTGAGGATGCAAAAACAATTTGAGAAAATCGCCTTTAAAGTTGTTCAAATTAAGTCCTTAGCAATGCATATTACTAATCAAAAATTAAGTTTTGATATATTTATGGTAGGAAATTTACAAAATATCTTAAAAGAAAAATCTGTAATTTTGACCCGTACAATTTATTGTTAGGTATTGCTACAAATATACACGTGTTAATTATGACCGGTTTTGTGGTCCAGTGTCACATTTAATAATATTAATCAGTGTTGAGAACTGATATTTTTGTGGAAACTGTTAATTTTTTAAGGATTCTTTGATGAATTGTTTGAAATAGAAAAATCATTTGTAACGTTGTAAATATTTTACTTTCACTTTTGATCTTCTGGTTTTTTGATGCTTCACATAAAACTCATACTAACATCAAACTTTTGAAAAATGTATATAATAATGTATTTTTACACCACTAACTTGCAGTAATATACTATTATCACAGAACTAGAATTAGCATCTTCTCCACTCTTTAACCTTATGATCACTGTTTAAACTTAACTCTTATATATTCTGTACCTGTAATATGAAGAAAAAACTGAATTAGTTTAAGTCGAGCCTTTTTTTAGAACTGTGGTGATTCAGACATGTGATTCACTATCAAGGTCACTGGAGTTATGAGTATCGCTTGGGCAGCTGCCAACAGCCCGTGAGCAGAGTTAATGTTAGTTCTCCCTCATCAGGGCTCAATGGATTTTAATCAACACATTATGCCAGTTGTTAATTGCCTGAGAACCATCTGTTTATAACCACACGGCCCAGATTACCGCTTACCCACAGTGTAAGCTGACATGGCGTACAGCTCGCTAATTTGCACCACGAGCACTTCCTTCTTGAGGGGTGAAAACGTCAAGTAAAATAAAACTTCCAAAGAAACTCCAACTTGAGCGGACAAAACATTTTTGCGTCTTTTGTTGTAGTGACACTACTAAAAATAACAGAACAGAAAGTATAGATGAATCAAGAACAAAACTAATGTGACCAAATATCGTGGAAAGCATTGAATATGCTTAAAAAATATTGTTTCTTCCATATGTAGATAATTGGTAGAGGCTGGCAACATCATTTCCTTTGTTTCACAGGAAACAAAGCCCGTCTCATGTTCAAACGACCTTTGAACCATGTTCCCGGCCCAGTTGAAAACAGTCTGAGTATAGTCTAGTTAGGACAATAGCCATTAAAAACCTACTTTTGGAAAACCTTCACACACACGGCCATCAATTTACTGTAATCAGCGGCACTGTCTAAGACTAAACAGAGGAGCAGAGACTTTTATTCAGCCTCAAACAAGTGCTCTGTCTCTGGGGAGTGGAGGTACCAGGCAGGGGTTGATGGTCAGCCCAACAGGCTATCTGGATGTGGCACAGTAATTAGCGCTCTTTAGGGGTGTGATTTTTGGAGTCAACATCGGGCGTTCTGTCTGATCCCAATCAACTCTCCTTTTATTTGCTAGCTGGTGAAGAAGCGGTCGGGGGCGACGTGCTACCCCTGCCTCATGCCCAAGTCTCTATCCGCACCCATGGTGCCAGCTGAGTACAGCGGCGAAACAACACGGGCTAATGTTCAGGTGAGATATCACCACCAAACCACATGGCTTCCTGCTTTGAACTGCCAATATTGCAGAAATGATCCATATTTTTTTCAGAATCCAAATTTGCACTAATGTGTGTTTAGAAATATGTTTTGTGATATCCATTTTGATTCTAACCTTTTTCCCCGAACAAACAAGGTTTTGAGGTCTGTGTGCCAGTGGTCTATTGGGACGAAGGTCCATGAGGAGTCGATTCATTTAGCCTATGTATCAGCCATCCAGAACAGCAAACATTTCATCTACATAGAGGTAAAATATGTGACCACAAATATATATCAACTGCACAATTTGGGATGGGGCCTACAGTATGCCTGGTCTTCAGTGCAGAGTAAAAGATTTTGACTTTTCTTTTAGGGGCACAGTAACCATGCATAAATGTTATGAATTTTTATTTACTCAGTTATTCATCTAAAATCTGTTAAATTATTTATCATATATCATGGCAGATTTCAAATACATTTGACCCTATTTATTTTATTAAAATTTCCAGTCAAATACTGAATGTCGCTTTATATAAATATAAAAGCAGTATAAATGAAAATGCTCCTGAATAATGCTCCTACTACTAATTTTTATTCTAACTTTCTATTCATTGAAGAATCCTGAAATAAAATATATTGAAATAGAAAACAGCTGTATTGCACTGTGAAATTGTAATAATGATTCGATTTTGATCATACAAATGCAGCCATAGGAACCTTTTTTTTTTTTTTTTTTTTTAAACAATTACCGACCCCAATGCATATATATAAAATATCATGCATATTATGTTTTTTTTTTTTTTGTTTTATAAAATAAAAGGTTTTAAAAAAACAACTGATCCCGAACATTTTGCATTATGCTGCATGTTCCTGTGCCATATTTGCAGTCTACCCTTGTAAAAAAAGTAATATATTTAAAATACATTTATTTCATAAGTATAGTTAAAATCTATTAACATATGTACTGACATATCGCTCAAGACTTACTGATAAAAAAAGTTTATATGGAGTACTATACTATCTTTTGGTTGCTTCAGCACTACTTCCACACAATTAAAGTGCATTAAGTACAAAATGAATTGTTCCAATTTAGCAGACTTTAGTTTCGTATACTAAAAGTACAATTGCAGGGTTATTTTATTAAGTACATAAATATGTAAATGTATTTGCAGTATACTTAGCCTATTTATTTTTCACTAGGGGGAAAGACGGCTTTAGTCTTGCTTTCACTGCATCTCTCTTTCAGTCATGCTCTCTCCCCTCTCTCTTTTGTCTCCTTATCTCTCAGAACCAGTTCTTCATCAGTTGTGCTGACAAATCCATCCACAACAGCATTGGAGATGCACTGACGGAGAGGATCCTGCGGGCGTACAGGTGCATCGTGACAATAGACTCACTTGTATACAAACATGACACAAAAACATCGCTGGGCACACCTAACTATATTTCATTTGGGCCACAGGGAGAAGAAAAAGTTTCGGGTCTATGTGGTGATGCCCCTGCTGCCCGGCTTTGAAGGTGACATCTCGTCAGGGGGGGGCCAAGCCATCAAAGCAATCATGCACTTTAATTACAGGTAATAACCCTGCAAACATGCGTCTTCGGTAATCACCAAATTGCCACAATTAAGGGTGAAAATGCTGCCTGAATGGCTGCTCGCAGCAAATTACACATGTGTAATGTGGAAACAACAGACCCTGCTCCTCACGGCCTACAGAGAGACCATTACAGCCCCAGCTTGGACCATCAACACTAGGCTAGATAAGAGGAGCAGTGAGGGTGCTGTGGTCACTGGGGTTCAGCAAGCGATGTGATTGGTCAGGTGAAGAAGATTTAAGGCATATGATTGGTGCAAGACAGGAAGCAGATAAAATGAAACCCCTCTTTCTCCATTACAGGACAATGTGCCGAGGGGAGCACTCCATTATCGAGAGGCTCAAATGTGTGAGTAAGTAGACTGGTAACCTACTCTGTAACCGTAACGTTGAGATCATGTCTATCAAATGTGGATTGCATGATTGTAATTCACTATAACAGGACAAGGATATAGAAAGTTTGTGTGTATGTATTTGTGTATGTCTGCAGTGGCAGATTGCTGGATCAAGTACATCTCTTTCTGCGGTCTGCGCACTCATGCTGACCTGGACGGGCGTCTGGTCACTGAACTCATTTACGTGCACAGCAAGCTCATGATCGTGGACGACTGCACTGTCATTATTGGTCAGACACTCTGCCCACACATATATAGAAAAGTACAATTGGGTTGTTCTCAAGAGATTTATTCTTTATTATTTCATTTGAAAACATAGTAATAATCGCACAATACGTGGAGGCATCCTGCTTGATGTTCAGTTTAGTTGTTGACAATAGGATAAAAATCTTTGGAAAAAAATACTCCATATTTAAATGTAAAATTAATATTTATTTTTAATATATATCCTGTGATATATACATACTGTGAGGGCAAAGCAACCATTGCTTTAGTCTTTAGTGTCACAAGATCCTACAGAAATCATTCTGATATTTGATTTGGTGTTTTATTATTATTTAATGCATCCCTGCTGAATTAATTGAATTATTATTTAATATTTTTTTTCTTCTGAATCTTACCTTTTCAATGGTAGCGTATCACAGTCTTGAAAGATTAAGCAGCAAGCATGATTAAGCATCGATAATAATAATAATATATGCTTCCTGAGCATGAGATCAGTGTATTAGAATGATTTTTGAAAAATCAAATTGAGACTTAAGGCTGGAGTAAAAATTAAAAATTCATCATTGCCATAACAAGAATAAATTACATTTCAAGATTTATGAAAAAAGAAGAAAAAAGTTGTATTATTATTTTAATGAATACTATTGCACAATATTGCTGCATTTTTGACCATACAAAAGGTAGCTTTGGTAAGTATAAGAGATTTTTTACAATAACAACAAAAAAACTATTATTATTGACCTGTATATAGTCCCTGGACGGATGGACAGTCCATAATAGTAAATAATTGCATG
>SCHK01442128.1:8289-23899 GCA_004124795.1 Poropuntius huangchuchieni
TTTTATAAACCAACATTTCAAACTGTAGTTATTATAATCCAGCTCGAGGGTGTAGGCTTCCTAAATCAGGGGTTTGTGTATTATTGCCTAACATGAAAACTACGCATGTATTTCAATGGAGAGTTTCAATGATCAATGTTAAATGTTTTCCTTTATTTTTTTTTCTGCCGGTCAGTAAAAAATAAGGGATTCAGGTTCTGCATAATCTCAAAATGAAAAATTATATGTCTCATGTTATTGTTCTGTTTTTTTGTTTGTTTTATTATTATGTCGAGATTCTGGTTCTGCTGGCCAGATGCATAGTTTTTATTTTAATGATTAAATTAACAAACTGTCAGATCATATTGAATAAGCATGGTGCTTGCATCTAAGAAATATTGTTAAAAAGTCATGCATTTAACAATCTTTTTGGTTTATTACTGATTCAACTGTGTTGAAATCAAATGTAAACTGCAGCAGCGGGTTGTTGTTTTGTTTGTTAATTTCATGTATTATGAGGGGATCAATTTTCAAATCTGTTTATATAAATGGAAAAAGAATAGAGTTCAATTCGGACTGTTCCATTCAGGCTGGTTTCTGTTTCGTTTTTGCTGTTTTTGGAAGAAATGGTTTCCTATTTTGCTTATTAAAGTCAGTGAAATGGCATTGATTTCGTAGCCACTCATTTTATGCGTCAATTCCTGTGTCTGTCAAAAAAAGTTACGCAACATTTCGGCTTAACTGTATGCCGCATTGTTATCACGCATCACTGCAATCCAGTAATCAATTAGTCATCAATCAACTTTTATTGAAAATTTGGCAGAGGAGCGATATTTCCGTGGGGTTGTTTGAGCGGGTGGTGTCCTGCAGACAGTCTCGCGCTGAACTTTGAGCTCAAACGACCCAGATGCAGAAATGCGCTCTTACTCTTAATGGCGGGACTATTCGAGGGCTAAACCGACGTTTTATTTAAATAAAAATAAATATAGACCATTACTTGGTGAGAAAAAAAATCCAAGGCACGTTTTTATTTTCAGAGGTTGAAATAGGCCTACTTTTTTATTAGTTATAGCGCGTTACTTAAACAGGCTATGAAATAAAAGGACGTTTTAAGCTATTTTACATCATTTGAAAAAACAAAAAAGAGAAAAATAAAGCTAAAAGCAGAAGCTGTGCGAAGTGTCGCTCTCTCTCTCTTGTGTGTGTTTAGGCCTTCAGTTGTGTTGCGACCTGCAGGATTTGCAGCGCCTGCAGAAATCCGGCGCGCACGTGTGCTCGGTAAAATGAGATCTTTGACCTTGCGCTCAAAGCCCAGACTGTGGGAACAGGACAATTAACCCTTCCGACACTCCATACAACAAACATTTCATATTTCAGACTTATTTAATGACAAGGATATTTGCTAATATTTATACTTAGAAAAATCAGGCATATCCGGTTTTAGGCATCTGTGATAAACCGCGGAAATAGTAAGTAGACAAACAGTAGGTAATAATATGTAACTATAGGCTACTCTATAGTTCATATTTCTTACTGAGAGATTATTTTCAATCAATTTTTGTATGGGTGCATACCTTAAAATCCTAACTGTGAAAAAGCTATTGAACATTTCCGTCTTTTTGCCTGTAAAAATAGATAGCGTTCAGTGTTGTCTCTTGTCTTGTACGCAAGTGTAGTTTTACTGTCTTAGCTTGATGCTCAACTGCTATTACAAAATATTGTAATTTTAGGTTGGGGAACAGAATTAGCACAACTTATTCTAATTTAAAACAGTTTTAAATTGGATGTTTACAAAACCACGCAAGAATTTGTTTAATTGGACTTTTGTTTTAAAGTGGACTTGTGACATACAGTAGCCTACATCCATAATGCTTAGCCTGATTACACAACATACAAATATATTGTTATTATTACCATATGGAAATTGGAATTAGGGTTCAAAATAATCATTTAAACATAAAATAATATATATTTATTCAATTAAAAAAATAAAATCTACAGAAAGAAGACATCCACTGATGTCTACCTAACATCATTCAATGTTAAAGAGAATTCAGAAATGGAGGAATGTTTCGCTGTGAGTGTGACTAGCGCACAGCTATGGTCTTTACAGTAAGCGAAGCCTGTTTTGAGAGCTTTGCCGCTCTTCTCCAGAGCATGAGAGAAGGACAAGGGAGAGTGTTGTTAGGATTTCCTGACGGTTTTCAGTTTCTGGTGTCAGAACATTATCTGCCATGTGTCTGCACAATCTCAAGGGCAGGGCAAAAGTAGCGAGGCCTGAGCCAGACGCCTGCCTGAGCCAAGAGCACAGCTCCCACAACAACCTATATTAAAGACCACATTATTGCCCAATAACCCACCCTTAATTCTACTACTGCTACTAATAATAATAACATTACTGACTGCACTCATAGAAGACATGCAGTGTGAAGTGTTTATTTCATAATTATTTTATTTTATTGTGCTCATGCACAATAATAGTGGCAATGATGTAAGCAGTGAACCCTGTTATGGGAATATCAATTAAAATGTGCTGCAATTAGATTTAATCGTTGTAAATATCGACAGAGATAATTGTGCAGTAAAAAAAAAAAAAGGAACATGCATAGACCAAGCTTTTACATTCTCTTTAGGATTAAATGTTCAATTATTATGAAATTTTAGTGTCAAAAGGAAAAATCAATTACACTCACTGTTGCTTTTGTTCAATAAGCTCACAAATTGTTATTGATTCTAATCGTTAGCGTCTTCTGTACACTGTAGAGTGGAATGATGTTTCTTGATTTTTTTTTTTTTTTTAATTCTCTTTGCGCAAAGTTACTGTACGCAAAGAAAAGAGCAAAAGAAGGAAAGAAACAGAGAAGGATATAAGAATGATGGAGAGTGAATCGCATTGACGTATTGACCCCAGTGCACTCGAAAGCCCTGAGACCCCTGAGTGTTATTGGTATGACTTTCAAGTACTTGTGTAAAACAGGTGTACACGCAGAATACGCATGCACATGCACAAAAGTCACCAAAGACTGATGGAAACACACACTGAATTTTATTGCATATCAACAATCATGCAATCAGGTCACATATGGACAACAAGGATGCACGCAGATTTACAAAGCATTACAAATGAACAGAAAAACATACATTTTCCACCTAACTCAGCATAAAGCATGCAATATCTGTCATAACACAACTATAGAGAAGACCTCACAAACCTCACCTCAGACTGTGGGTTTATGCTGCTATCAGAGGAGATTTCACTAATCGTCCTCTCGCCAAGGAGAAGCTCAAGCCTCACACTGAAGCATCAACACTCACCACTTTTGCTCGGTCTTGTATTTCAAATATTTATATATCAGTTTCCCTTCATGGGGCTATTATATGTCGCTCAGAAAGTCATATCAACTCCTGACAGTATGGGTCAGACTGCAAAGTTACACGCTGAAATTTAGAACTGATACTAGAATAGTTTTTTTTTTTTTTTTTTCTCAGAAAAAGTGCCATTATTTAGAGTTTTGAACACATCATAAGTCTAATTTCCAATGTTATAACAGTGTTAGCATATTTATGACAATGTATTGTATAATAAAACATTTTGATGTTTTGAAAAAAATGCTTAGTTCAAATAGAACATTCGGGTTAAGGCAATCATATGCTGTTTACATTAAAAAAGGTTTTATTCAGATTGTCTTAATTTGGATAATCACATGCATATGCAAAACTAGTAAATAAATGGTTGTTCTGGTTTCAGTTCAGTGTAATTCTAATCTGAATTTCAGGAAGCAGAAAACAAACCGAATTCACATAACTGCTGTAAACATTTAAATCATAAAACTACTTGAACAACAGTATTCAACTATACAATTTCTAGTTTCTTGGGATCTCTTTATATTTATTGGTATCTCAGCACTTGTTAAATTCTATTTATATTCTCATTCGTCTCTGCACTAACTACAATATTTACCTTGGTAGCATGCATCCGCTACACTCCCTCTGCTTTACAGACTTTGCTGTGCATTTCAAAAGAGGCATTTATATAATATATAAACCAATAACTATTGACATATTTCATTGACATTTCTGTTTGCTAATTGCACTCTGCAGCTGAAAGAGCTGATCAACCGCAACATGGACACTGTGCTTTCACAATCAGTCTACAGACAACCATCAAAGTTTAGAAAGTGACGTGTGCATACATTCGTACTTCCAGTATGTAAAGCCATGACTCCAGCAGTTTTCCAGGGAAGTTACTTTTACAGGAAGACCAGACATTCATCACAGGAAAACACATTTTCCTCACTCAACCATTCCGGGAGAAAGTTCCTCTATGGCATAAGCATGAGTGATGCCAAGACTGGGCATCCAGGTCCAGCTTTTTTTCCCCTTTACCTTGTCTTCACCACTAGTTTTTTTCATACTTGGTCGCCATTATTTGTAGCTTTAATTCTGGCCTTCAGATGTAATCTCACTAGTCAAAGTTTTGACTATTGGCATAAAATTTATATCGCAGTTATATTGTATGTCATTTAAATTATAGCACAGTGATGTGTTCTGCAGACAACTCTGAAGAAATTAGAGGAAACCGAGTGTTGACTTTGGTCAGAATTCCCCTCTTTATTTTCCAGAAGTAATAAGTACCAATTATTTCAGAGATATACTGTAACTCAAAACAGAGTGAATATACAGCTGTGCTAGATGAAGTTATTATAGGCCATGCAAACTGTGACAATTCAAAACAAGCAAATTTATACTGGATGCCAGAGATTAAGATTAAGTAATGAGACCTTCTCAGTTTTGACCAACTTAAAACTGAAAATTTGACTTAAAAATGAGTCATTTGAATGTTGAACTAATGTCAGTTTCATCTTTTGAGTGTATGATGCAGTATTATATGAAGGGCATGATAGACATGACAATCAATTAATTGTTAAGTAGTAATTGTTTGAATTTGGATTTGAGTGATTTCTTAACTGGTCCATCGATGCTCATTCATTCATTCATTCTGAAGCAAATCTTTCTGCTTGTTATTTTTTGGGATACAACATGTAATGATCTGCTTTATGCACTTTGT
This sequence comes from Poropuntius huangchuchieni, assembly GCA_004124795.1. NCBI lineage: Eukaryota > Metazoa > Chordata > Actinopteri > Cypriniformes > Cyprinidae > Poropuntius > Poropuntius huangchuchieni. The sequence continues at coordinate 13,337 of SCHK01442128.1, forward strand.
GCTGATGAAGGTTTCACCCTCTCTGTCTCTTTTCACACTAGTTTGTTGCATGTGTTTGTGTTCGAGGTTTTGTGTTACAGAGAGACATGCTCATCGCCATCAACATCTGCGAGTGTTTTGGAGGTGCAAAGCTTCAAGACCAATTAAAGAAAAAGAAAGCAAGAGCTCTACTAACACAGACGCATAAACACCGATCTACAGGAACAAACCTCAACAAGTTATCCACTATAAAGTTTTCCATTTGATCTTAAATTTCTGTGTCTAAAGGACATTTATGTAATAGATTTTACAGTTATGAATCATTCTGATCAGATGAGCTGAATAAGTTAATATCGAGTAACTTACAGTATAGACATATCATTTCCAGAGATTTTCCTGTTTTTGTTCCATCAATACAAATCGTTCCAAATAAAGTCAAAAATGCTTCATTCTCTGAACAACACAAACTAGTGGTGGTGTTTTGTTCTTGAATGAATATGTGTTTTGAACAAATTAGTTGAGTAAATGACTCAATGATTCGTTAACACAGATACACCTACAGGTGTAACAATGTTACCTGCAGAAAGCTCGTTGACAAAACATAACAAGAAATATTATTACTACTCGCTGACTCCCTGAGTGCATTGCTTTTTTTTTTTTTTTTTTTACTGTTATTGTTTTTATTTGCCAATTTTATTTGCTGTCTTGTGTCAGTAGTAGCAAAACAAAAAGAGCAAATAAAATGATACAATTAATAAAAATAAATAAAACTGAATTGTTACCATTGATGTGATTCACGTGCAGTCTGTTCAGCACATTACCACAATTATTAAAGGACTATCTCAACCAAATTAAAAGCTTTATGAAAGACAATGAAATTGTCAAATTTCATTAATAAACAAAACAAAACAAAAAAATACACTAATGATTTAATTAGAAGATAGGTCACCTTCTAAAAATCAACCTATTTATTACTTTTCTTCCCTTGAAATCAAATAACTCTGATTTCATGTTGCATTGCTGCATTAATAGGAACAAATTTATAATACTATAAACTAAGTTGCACAACAAAAAGGGAATGCTAATCACTCTAATGGTGAGTTAAAGAAACACGTTTTAGGAAAAATCAACAGCAATTTATAAAGTCAGATTATGTGATGTTGGACTGAAAATTCAACATTCAAGATGACTTCGGGAAATGAGTGAATGCAACTATTGAAAGAGAACTGCAGACATGGAGGAAATCAATAAAACGTCTATTACGACTTCGGTTATTATGTTGCATATTAGTGCACTGCTGCCTCTCACTGGTTTATTGTCATTGGTTCCTTTGTGGCTACTTGAATATTTTTTAAGTAAGTGCCACCCAAAGCAGTAAGTTAATTGTTTTATTTGCTTTGAAAGTAGCTGTAACTTAATATAACTTAGTAAGTATAACAACTAAGTAAAGATAACTAAGTAAGGTAAACTATTGGATTTTACAGTGTCATTACATGTAATCTGGATTACATCATCATATTCAAAAAATTAAGTACCCTTAATTAAAGTACATTTTGGAAGTCTGGGCAAAAATATTTCAAACTTGGAACACTTTGGGAGTGTAATGTCATTGTTTGAATGTTCATTAATAATGATGTTCATGAAATGCAGGAGTGCATTTCGTCTGCCAAACCTCTTAGAATAAAATATTTACTTGAAATATCTCCAAGGAAGTTAATATTTCAATAATTTCTCAACACATTCACATGTTTACAGTTCCCTGATGTCGATTAACAGTCACATAGACATGCAGATAGACATATCAAATACTTTTCAACTAAAATCAGCTAAAACTATATCTTTTTTTAGTTTTTAAAAAAAAAATTGATTTGTATTCTACATGTTTAAGATTTAATTAATACGCTTTTTATAAACTTACTATTCACTATTCACTCTTTATCAGCTCACTAATGTAATGTTTTATGCATTTCATGATGTTGATATATATATAAAAATGGGATATATTTTCTTTCTTATATCAGCTTGCTTTTTTATATCAGTATTTCACTTTTAATGGTAAATTTAAAACAAGTTTGATTTTAAAAAGTAATCTAAAAAGAAATCAGAATAAAACGAGTAACCCAGATGATGTTACTAACTCCAGTGTTCATCGTGCAATCTGAAATCAGTAACAGACTATAATTTATAAGTAATCTACACTAGCTCTGGTTAAAGCTCTTACAAACAAACTGATGCTCATCGCAACCCATTTTACCCTAGCGTTTGTGTGTTAGTTTGGCTAAGTTGAGTTTAAATTCACCCACACCTATAGCAGGGTAGAGCGCTCTCGTGATCGTGAATGTCTGTGTGAACAATAATCTGAGTCATGTACTGAGCTCAGCCTCAATATGCTGGATACCTCATGTGTTCAGCAGCCAGGGCAAGTGGGATTGACCTGAATTGCGCATGAAGTTTGGGCAGATTGTGATTACACAGGGGGGAAAAGATTAAAGAGATTATGCTATTTTGGAGGATTATGAAAAGTAGATTTTTTTTTTCAAACTAATAAGCCGTGCGGCCCACCCACAGCACTGGTCTGCAGCGTGCAGATGAGGAGACGGTTAACAGGTGTCAGAAGCACAGCAGCATTCAAACCAACACCTCGGACAAAAAACTGCACTAAACAAATCGATTAACAACTTTCTAGATCAGCACATATTAGTATTTGTGACATGGTAAATTTGAAACTCGTGACAAAGTTTACTCATGTTCTTATGTCCGTGTAGGGAGTGACAAGATTTGAAAACAACAACAGTGCAATGCAATGTACTTTGGAGCTCTTTATCCATTCTGAAGTCCTGCTATCTACTGTGATGTAACAGCACCAACTGGTCAATCAGTCTCTAGTTGATGTATCGGGGTTGTGTCGAGCAGTCGTGGATCATGTTTTGCATGAAGAGAACAAGAGGAGAATTTGGAATTGGGCAAAAGGGAAAATAAAGTGAACACACAGGCTAAAATTTTTGTGTTCTGAAATTAATTTTGCATAGAGCTGTTGTGTATCATAACTGTGTGATTTGACATGAGTAACATCAACTGTCCACAGCTAATTTTGCACTGTAAGCAGAGTTTAACTTTATGCAAATGAGTAGTCCTCCTGATGCTGTCTGACAGACTAGAAACCAACAGCACAGCAGCTTCAAACTGAGCTTTTATCCAAACAAACCAGAAGTGTGGTGTGTGAAGTGAAAAAAAGAGTAAAGGTGTGGTCTCAACAAAAAAATCTTGGCAAACGTTTCACAAAATTTCAGGACGAAAAAAAAAAAAAAAGTCCATTGTCTGTTGTCAGTATAATGTAGCAATGAATTAAGCACAGCTTGCAGAGAAGTTACTTTCAAACACAATAATCTTCTGTTTGTTAGCGTTGGTCGACCCGTTGCAAAAATTCACAAAATTCCAGATTAAACATTAGATATGTGCTGATAAACTTGAGTGTTTCAGTTTCAGTGATGACAGACAAATACTTGACACTTCAAACATGTCACGTTGAAGAAATGGTTTAGCATGCTGCTGTTTCTTATTGTACTATAATAGAAGAAGAAGAAAAAGCATTCAATATTTAATATGTTATTTTGTTTTCCAGCAAAACGCAAATATCTCTAAAAGAAGACACATTTTAATCAGGCCTAAATCCTACTGAACGTCTTCAGGATGAAAGATTTGAATCAAACATCTTCTGAAGCAGATCTGAACCAGGAAATGGAGAAACAAGAGTATTTTACACTTTATTATAATATAGTTTAAATCACATTTTAAGTTAAGATCAAGCAGGTGTTTTAAAGTGTGATAATATTTCACAATATTACTATTTTTTACTGTACTTTTGATCAAATAAATGCTGCCTTGGTGAGCAGAAGTGACCCCCCCCCCCCAAAAAAAAAAAAAAAAAATAAATATTAAAAAAAATAAAAAATAAAATAAAAAAAATATAAAATAATAAAAAAAAAAAAAAAAAAATAAATAAAAAATAATAAAAAAAAAAAAAAAAAAACAAAAAAAAAAACCACCCCACCCAAAAAAAAAAAAAAAATATATATATATATATATATATATTTAACATATGTAATATAATATATAATATATGGCTTTGCAATGATCAAAACGTATTAAATCATTTATTATTTGTTAATTTCTTTCTGACAAACTAGGGAACCCAGCTGTGGTAGAATATTTGATCTGACAAACAGGTTTATTGTCTTACACAGCTGTGCTTCTCAAGTATATTTATCTCATTTTTAGTGGTGTTTAGATACATTTACTGGAAATCAGAACAAGAAATCCTGCTGAAAAACATGATTTTGTTGCAGGGCAGAATCCTTGAACTGCTTCTGAGCTGGTTGTGTTCTTGCTGTGAGGAGGTCTGATAAAGAGATGCATCTGGAGGAGTTAAAGGAGGGACAATGTAGTCCTACTCTCTCACCCAGTGTCTCTCGCAGCTCTCCTGGGGGAGGAAAGGGAAGGAATAGACTCAAGAAAAAGTGTGTCTGCCAGAGGCCAGCAGAGCTCTAATCAAACAGCACTGGGTTAGCGCAGAAACCGTGGGGTAAAAATATCCACCTATTTATATGCAGTCAGGAAGGGCTCCCCTCTCAGAGTTTGCAGAGAACAGCGCAGCTACACCGTGAGCCCCGATCCGCCGAATCCTGGAGGACAGACGTGTTCGAGAGAACGTTTCGGTTACGCCACGAAGAGCTGGAGCATGTCAGAGTCCTTAATAACAGGATGTCATGCTCTCCTCTGTTCTTGTGTCAAACCTCATGCTCTGCTGAGATGGACTTCCTCATTCTTTGTGGGCCCAGAAACGTTTCTGTTTTACATGTGAAAACAATTGCAATCATTGAATTAACTCTTGTGAACTCAGTGAACTCAAATTGTTTTCTAGGCTGATCAAAAGCTAGTTTGCAGACGTAGTTGAAGCTTTAAACTTCTGTTGGATAATAAAGAAGTTATGGACTTTACAGTAAGGTGTGGTGAAGGATAATATCATTTTTTTGACCACTGAAGAAAAATGCGGAAGAACATAGCACGGTAGAATAAAATTCAGTGTATTTCTGCAGTGTCTTCATTAATCGGGACACCTCAGCTTGTAGAAAGTCATTGCAAATATTCCTGTTATATATGAAACATGTTCAATTTATAGAGATAAAATCATAAATTAGTTTACTCAGTTGCTGGTCCCCATTGACACCCTTAGTAAGGAAGAAAATATTGTCTTTTGAGTCCAACAGAAGAAAGAAACCATACAGTTTTGGAACAACTCGTGGGTTAGTAAATGATGACAGAATTTTAAGTTTTGCTTGAACTATCCCCTTTGAGTGTTAAACGCTTAGTTAGTTTCAATGTACAGTAGTATATGCGACTATAAGAAGTGTCTTTATTTCTGTTTGCTTAAGTGATATCACAAACGTGTTCATAAATTGTGTTAAATGTGTCATTTTAGTTGGTCTTCAGGGTTCTGCAGTGTACCCAGACTGCATTCTCTGAGCAAGCAATGAGGGTCATGAACGTGTTTATTAGATAAACTCTACACCAGAAGAGAGCTGTGAGTGTGTGTCCATGCTGCTTTTTCCTGTTCAATCCCCAGTCACAGAGGACGGACAAGGGAAATATTTGTGGCAGAACTGTGGTCAGAGAGAAAGAGTGGCGGAAAAAAAAAAAAAAGAGTAAAAAGAGGGAGTAAAACGGAGAGGAGTTTGGAGGGAAGAGAGAGTGAGAGAGCGTCCCTGTTTTATAATGAAGGTGTGTTTGAATGCGTATCCATATTCTTCTTTAAACTGCAGTCTCTGGATTTTCAATTTACAGCATGTTACCGGTATTCAACATGTTCAGATGCCTAATACCTTTTATTTGAAGAAGTTTTTATTTATTTATTTTGTCATAAAAGATCACAGTTTTGGACATGCTCCCAAACACACACTTATATCATCCACACTCACAGCGGAGTTGTTGCAGATGAGATGGCGTGTGTAATGACACACTGGTGGGAATCTGCCGTTGCATGTTAATTCTTCCTTCACGCTTGCCTTGACGAAGACAGAGACTCTAATTGAAGCTAAACAAACTGCTGACCCAGAGCACAGCTCAAGGTCCTATCTACACACACACACACACACACACACACACCAACAAACGATCAAAGATACACACATGCACCATCATGCATATGCATTCCTGTACATTCTTCTGTACAGTAAGCATGTCACCGTGCAAACAAAGCAACATATAGATGTGCGTGCACATAAGCAGACGCAGGACCGCAGGCTGCGTGAAACAGTTTAAGAGGGAGTGTCCTATGTTCTTTTCTATGATTCTACTACGAACATCTGCACATGCACATGCAATGCACATACACACATCATGCTTCAGCCTGTACACACGTATTCTGGTATATGCATGCCAGCATGTCACCACGCAAACACCATGCAGTTGTAGAGAGATTCATAGTTGTTATCTGTTAGTAATGCACTTTACCATATAAACGGGGTGACACATAAATGTGCATCAACAAATGCAAATGCAGACATGCAGGACTCCTGACTTGGTGACACAGTTATAAAAAGAGTGTATGAGAGTGTACCACAAATGCATATGCATGCATACAAACACTTGAACACACACGCACACCAGGCTGTACATGCATTTTCTAGTATATGCACGATCCTTTGTAAACACGTCACCATGCAAATACAGTGTACATGCACAAAAACATAAAGTGTTGATTTTACCATGAAAAAAATGCACAGCACACAATGCATGCACATACACACATGCACCTGTACACACATCTTCTGGCTTATGCATTCTTCTAAATTAACATGCCACCAAAATATACATGCTTTTCTGTTAGTGTGTCACTTTAAACACATGTATACATGCACAAATGCAGGCCTAACTGCACCTCTGCATGCAGTGGCACAGTTGTAGACTGAGTGTCATAAAACATGTCGTTAATTCAGCATACATGTACCCGCCAAAAGAAGCATATGGCTGCATAACCATGCTCCTTTATAAACATTTTACTACACAAACGGAGTGATGCAGTGAAATGTGCATGCATGTAAATGCTTGCATTTTCTGACATATGCATGTCACCTTGAAAAAAGTCTGCATGGAGAAATGCAGAAATCTTTAATTTCACCATGCACTACTGCGTGTAGCCGCTTCAACATAAATGCACCAATCTGAACAAGCTGCATATGCACGCTCCTTTCTAATTATTTTACTACATAAAACCCGGTGGTGCAACATGCATGTAAATGCTTGCATTTTCTGACACATGCATATCACCTTGCAAAAATATAAACTCCGAAGTGAGCATGCGCAAATGCAGATGCTGACACAGTTGCATAGATAATGTAGTATCTTTGGTGTCACTACGAACGCACGTACACACATCCGCACACATGTGCAACAACACCTGCGCATACATGCACGCACCATGCATATTCCTCTGCAGCCACAACGTTTACATGCACAACTGCAGATCCAGACATCTCAAACTTTTTGAGGGAGCGTCGTCATAGTTGGATCCTTTGATATCCAAGAGAATTTTTAGTGCTAGAGCATCTACAGGAAACACAAGGACGCCTTTGTGTCATCTGCACTGTGAATCCCTGCTGCGGCCCACAGATTATTTCACCGTGCTACACTTTAGGAAGGGCAAGTGCATGCACGCTTGTGCTGATCGCATGCCAGAGGCGGGAGGGAGGGAGTGCACACACGTTTAGCCCTCCTTCTCTCTCTTTCTCTCTCTCCTTGGAGAGTTGAAGCTCTTTGAAGGTGATCTGAGGTAGCGTCGTCTTTGTGGCTTACTGCTCCCCTACCCTCTCCACCCGGGCCTCCAGGGGCCTGAACCCAACGCAGAGCCGGCTCCAAATCCAGGCCCAGGCTTCTCCCAGAAGCCCCAGGCCTCAGAAGGCAGAGAGACGTGTTTGTGCTGTAATTGAAGATACGGATGCAGGAAGAACAAGAAGCTATTACAGCGAATGTGTCTGGGAAATGAAATGGCAAAAGCTTGCACATGTGTGTGGGACACTTTGCCCGAACGCAGATGAGTTATATAAGTTTTTTATGGGTTAAGTGAACAAGATAGAACATGACAAAAGTAGTCAGAGAGAGAGAGCGAGAGAGGGAATTATTTGGTGTGACTCATATTCTTACACTAGCCATCGTGTCTCCTACTTTCAAAAATACTTGATTTAAAGGAATAGTTCACCCAGAAATCAAACTTCACTCTACATTTACTCACTTTTATGCTATTCCAAACCCGCATGACTGATGTTTTGTATTGTTGATGTTAAACCTGGTGTGTTTTTTGATTTTTGGGTGGAATGAGATTTCCAAAAGACTTGCTATTTTTTGGTATTTTTTTTTAGCTCAACAGCACCATCATGAAACAAAACACCCTTTATGTTCTTGCGCACTGTGAATGAAAGAAAGTCATATGGGTGTGGAACGACATAATGTTGAGTAAATGATGACAGAATTGAAGTTCCCCCCAACAACTATCCCTTTAAGGAAATTCAGGTTGAACTTCAGACTCCCACATGTCTGTTTCAGATACACAGTTAAAAGTCATTTAACTGAGGTGTTAGCGATCTCCTCTTTAAAGAAAATAAAAACATCTGTCTGAACATCTGTCGGTGTTAAATAGCACTCATTATTTGGCTATTAAGACAGTAAAAGCTTGATCTTAATGGTCTGGTAATGACAACATGTTCATTGCAGTATAAGCGAGATCAGACCGCAGGGTGTTAGCAAACTTTTGGTCCATGAATATGGACAAAAATCTTTATTTTCTTCAACACCTGCATCCCATCGCTTCTTTTCCTCTCTCTAATGTTTATTCTTCTCCCATCTTTCTATTTCTCATTCTCTTTTCCTTTCCATTACCCCCATATCTCTCTGTACTTCCCCTCCGGGTGCATCTCTCCTCAATAACCCGTCTGACCTGTTCACAGTCTGACGCATGCACACGCTGCTCACACATTCACACAAATCATGCACACGGCTGCCTACAGGATCCAGAAAAAGTGGACAATAAATAAATAAGGAGAGATAAAGAGAATATGCATTGCCGTGACTCTGAAGCCAAAGAGGTTTCTCAATAGAAGATTTTTACAAATTACAGAAGGAAGAGGAAATAGGTGAAAGAGTCACTTGCAAGCCAGAAACTTTCAAACTTCCAGTCTTAAATCAGCGCTGAAGGGTGCTTATAAATGCACCTTTCTTCAATACTTGATTTATTGCATTGGGTTTTTTTTTATTTGTTGTGCAAAAAAAAATGTAAATGCATTTATTAAATTGTAAAAATGTAGAGAATAAATAGTGTTTTATAGATACTGTTTGCACCAAATACAATAGCAATAAACAAAATAGAGCACCTTATTAATGATATAGACACTGTATAGAATAAATGTGAATAAGAAGTGTTATGCTAATCCAGAGTTTGTGCAATTAAAGCTGACTATACGCACCCAGCTATTTGAAGCCATTTACTATATATATATATAGAAAGAGAAATATATTGCGTACATACTTTATGATATTCATTCGATATAGTCTATATAATCAGTGTTTTCATTTGCACTCATGAACAAAGACTGCCATTTACTATTTACTATACTGTCGTTCACAAGTTGTCTCTAGGCTCATCAGGCCTTCATTTATTTGATCAAAAATACAGTAAAAAAATATATATATTGAAAAGTTAAAATAACTTGTTTTGTAATATATTTGATGTAAATTACTCCTAGCTGTGATACAAAGATCAAAGCAGTGAAACAGAAATCTTTTGTAATATTATCAGTGTTTTTACTGTCACTTTTGAGCAATATAAAAGCATGAAAAATAAAATTATGAATGTCTTTAAAAGATTATGAATGAACAAATGGGCAGAGTGTGTTTTGAACCGATTTATTTTGGTCACTACAAAATTCAACATTTTACTGTACTAGCCTTTCGAGGGGATTCATTTACTGTTTTGTTAAACAAACTCACTGCATAATGTTTCCTTCCCACCACGGAGAGATATAACAAAAAGTGCTCGTTTTCACTTCATTTCCTCCCAGGACTCTTTATTGCTCCAGTTATGTTGTATCAGAATCACCTCTTGTTGTCATTTTGATTGGTTTTTATCTGGCTGTTTCTTTGTTTCATTCCTTCGATCTCTGTCTCTGTCCGTCTGTATATGAATCTATTATTAGCTGACGTCTTCCCTGGGGATTTCAGCTGCTAAACTCCATATTCATGACCCATCACTTGTGGGATTAGCATAGAATTATCCGCTTTGGATGCAGATGGAAACCTGTCACAGACACGAGAACAGACACACATGATCACTTACACGCCTGCATGTGCTCTTCACGCATGTGTCCACACGTGATCATCTTCACATGCAAGATAATGCTGCTCCTTTACTAATTAACACTAGTATTTAGTTGTAATATTCAGTTCGTTATTGATACAATAATTTTGCCTTTAGGGTTAGGGTGAAATCTATATTGAAGGAAAGTTATTCAAACCTCCTTAAAGTGTTAACTGAAA
>SCHK01442173.1:7804-18563 GCA_004124795.1 Poropuntius huangchuchieni
AATAACACTCACTTACAGTTCATCTTTTAAAACAGTAATCATTTAAAAATGCTAAATATATCTTTTGCCAATTTTAAAAATGAATATCTTTTTTTCATACTATACATCAAATAGCTGATGCATAAATTCACTTATTCAATTAAAAATGCATTTTTTTTATTTAATTTTTTTTTTGTCATTTTTTGCTCTATTTAGACAAAGGAGTATCACATTTAAATACATGATGTGATTTATGTGATTTAAATACATACCATGAAAATTACATTCATTTTTAATAATTATTTATAATTAAGAATCGTAATTGTAGCTATACTGTATAATTATGTTTAATGGTACGACCACAAATTTTAATAGTGGTGCATTCCTCTTACACAAGAGCATCATAAAAACTCCAGACAGATGAATTCATAACAAACATCTCTCAATCTATAATTTGTATCTTTTAAACACCTGAATTATTAAACATCTAAACTGTCGATTTAACAAAGACATGAAATCATTTTCCTCTCTGGCTGCTAATATCTAAAGACTCAAATGAAACCCCAGCCTCTCCCCTGCTTTCCTCTTGAGCGAAGTTCGATTGAGAGTAAATCAGATATTTAAAGTCTGCGAATGAGAGAGGTGCAGTTCCATGTGAAATTACGTAAACCATTCACTCCTGGGTTTCTGTCACGCAGCAATGTTTCCTTAGCATCCCACCTCTGTCTTCAGCGAGTTTGAGTAACCACAGCAGATGCAGGATGAAATGCACAAACAAGGAGGAGAAACGAATGAAATCTGAACTACAGCGGTGCTGGAGAAAAGTACAAAGCACTAAAAGCTCACAAGTCAATTCCTGAGCGCTGAAGCTCGGAGCACGACTAAAGAGGTTGGTAGGTCACCCGTTAAGAAGTTAATTGTAAACGATGAGCCGTGAACGAACGCCACTTATGCTCGCAAACGCACTCATTGCTGTCTCTCCCAGCATCCCTCTATATGTGTTAATGAAGACTCAATCTGCTCATCTCTTAAAGCATATTCTACATGTCTCCGTTCATGCGCTGCACACCTGCCAGATGCTCTGGCCGTCCCACCAATCTCCCGCCGTAACCCCTTACAACTGTCACACTTCATATTCCTGTACACATATACAGTGCTATTACTCACTGCGTGCGGACAGATGTAGGATCTCCTCTCTCGTCTTGCAACGGTGAGCCTCTCAAGTCAGTCACACACCTGCTAGAAGCATTGATCCTCCCACTATCACTTCATTTGTTGTCTGTATCGCTCTCTTGCTCTTACTCTACTGCTCTTTTCCTCTCTCTTCTTTCTTTATGTGTCTCTCACCCTCCCCGTTTGCGCTCTTACGCGCCCGTCCCGTCCCCTCCCCTCCCCCGCTCGCTCAAACACTGAGGGCTGTCCATCTGAGCTGTCTGATGGGGCTGTAATTTGCATTCATCGTGCTTTGCCTTAATTAAACGCACACCTCCCCATCACAGACTGTTGCTCAGGCAACCAATTCACTAACAAATGATGTCCTATATCCCATTTAAAAACTGTAATCCTACCTTTACGTGCTTTTTAAAATAAATTTCTCTTTGTCTGTTCCTGACATCCGCTCTTGAGCCTCCAGGGGTTTATGTTTTCAAGAGCTTGTTTCCCTTCAGTTAAGGATCTATTAAAAGCACTTAATGTAAAGGAAGTGGATTAGATGAATGAATGGGAAACCATGGAAACAGTGGTAATTTAATTATTAATACAATATGGAAGTTAAATATAGGAAGTATCTTGACTTGTCACATCAGAGAGGTGACGGCACACATGGTCCACAGATGGAACAATTAAAGGGAAATTCTTAATCATTTATTTATTTATTTCAACGCTATATGACGTCCTTTCTCCCATGCAACACACACACAAAAAAAGATAATGTATATATGTATAATGTATTGTGTAAATCTAAAATAGGCTATGGAATAACTGATATTTGAATTTTTGAAAGAAGACTCCTATGCTCACCAAGGCTGCTATTGAAAAATACAATAAAAAGAACTGTTTCCTATTTTAATATTTTTTTTAAAAAATGTAATTTACTCTTATGATGGCTAAGCTGAATTTTCAGCAGTTTTCAGTCTATAGTCCTGAGTGTCACATGATCCTTCAGATATCAGCTGAATATCCTGATTTGGTAGCCTACTCAGCAAATTATAGGCCTGCATGAATTTTGAATTAATAATATAATAAATTATGAATAATGCCATTGGTATATATCATTGGTATTTTCCAATAATGTGCTATATTCCAATTATGAGCTATGATTCACTGAAAAGATCTACCTTAAAATAATTAATTGTCTCCAAAAAAAATTATATTTGACTATAAAGAATGATTTATTCACAAACTGAGATAAATTGACTAAAGAGCACTTGGAAGACTTAAAATACAGCACACAAGATACTTGAAATACTTTATGATACCCTTTTTTTTTTTTTTTTTTTTACATATTTTTATGACAGCCAAAACCCTTATTGAGTATTGAACCCTTATCACAGAAGAAAGAAAGTCATATAGGCTTTGAACAACATGAGGCTGAACAGAATACCCATTTTTAGTGAACTGTTTCTTTAAGATGCTCCTACAAACATGTCAAGTAACTGAGTCAAATAAGCTCAGCTAAACACACACACAGCACCTCGCTGCATCAGACATCTGCAAACACAACACATATGACAGCAAAATACTGCTGTCCACAGCATAACTCAAAGAGATAATGCAGGATTAGAAGAAAATCTTCTACCCCTCCGAGAGACGTGTTTTGTAGTAATCAGTGAGCATAATCTGCTGGCCTTGGAAAGCTGAAAACACACAGCACATGTACAACTTCCAATTCAGAGAATAAAGAAGATCACGTTAAACTGGAAGAGCTGTTATTAGAATATAAATAAGATGTTGAAGATGGCAGATAAAAAGACAACATCTAAATCAAAAAGTTGTACATATTTCATTGTAAGTCATCTAATTTAAGAGATTTATTTAATTAATATTTTATTGAAAAATAAAAAAGGAAAGCATATCAATTATATTTCTTACCTAATGTAATTTTCTGTCAGAGTACTGCTCTTTGGGACATTCCACATCCTATGTTTTAACGTCCTATGCTTTTTATGGAAGGGCATCTTACTTTACGAGACCTCATCTGACTGCTCTGTGTATTTCACAAAGAATTTCTAAAAAAGTCTAAATCTACTGCATTTTCTTCCTTCCTAATCCACACCCAGTTTAAATGTGTCATCCCACACTGAGTATTGTCTTTCAAACTGCCCAGAAGCTTTCATGCTCATATCTGATCTCTAACTCTCCCTGATAACTTAAACCTCTTCTAATGGTGGCCGTTGAGCCTCGCAGGTGTTCCGCATCTCCATCTGTCCTTCGAGAGGTGGAGAACAGCACAAAAAAATGATCTTAAAACAGAGATCAGTTAGTAAGTCTAGACAACAGCCTCAGAGAAAAAGTTGTTTTTCTGCCATAAAATAGATCCTGTTCCTGTCTCAGTATCTGTCTTTAGGGAAACAAAGACAAAACCACAAAAGCAGAGTGACTCAGACTAAAGACATTTTTGGCACATTAAAATTGTAAACTGAATCACATACTGTAGACCACAAGATCTCAAAACGATACTTGGTTTAGTGTGTAGGTGAGCTTTTAGGTGCTTTTGAATGTGGCAAACTCTTACAGCAGCATTACTAATACACTGCACCGTTATGACTAATAAAGGCTTACTAAAGACTCTTCCTCCTGAAATGCATGCCTGCATACTCCAAGAATATTAATCTATTCAAATGATAATCCAAAATGCCTTAGAATATATGAATAATAATGTGACAACCTTAACTTAAGCACAGGGGAGGAGGAAAATCTCGAAGGAGTTCGCTCTGTTCCTCTCTTTCTCTCATTTGACATAAAAAGCCAGAGTGAGAGAGTTTCAGGAAAGTAATTTTGGCTGCAATGTCACTACATTGTACAATGTACATCATTGATTACAGTCTTGATTTTTATACTTTGTTGTAAACTTGGCAGATACATCACCAACAGAATGTTACTTATGTTTTTGTCATAGTTTTGTCCAAACTTCACAAACTAGCAAAGCATCAGTTAGAATGGACTGAAAATAATTAATAAATCAGGTTTGTACACTGTGTCCTTATTTTCAAGCCAATGTCTTCTTTTAAAATAAAGCCCTGATCAACAAAACCAAACTAAACTAAACCCCTGAACAACAAAAGCTCTGAACAAATGAACCTAAGTATCAGATATAATGGATTGAATATTGTGTCTTTATTTGTAAGTTTTAGCTGAACTGTTATAGGCTTAAAGCTTAAATGAACAAAACAGAACAAAAACTAAAGCCCTGAACAAAACAAAACATCCTGAGCTACAAATGAAATCAAAAAGTGAAACAAAACAATAAACGAAACAAAAACTGATTTTTGTCAAAATCGCAAAGAACTACCAATCTCAGATATGAACATTGTGTCCTTATTTTCAAGCCAGTGTCTGTTTATACTGAACTGATGGAGCTGAACTGTCACAGACTTAAAGCTTAGATTAACAAAACAGAAACAAAAAAAAACAAAAACAAAAAAAAACAAAACAAAACAAAGCAAAACAAAGCAAAACTAAACTAAACTAAACAAAAACCCTGAGCCACAAGAAAAAAACCAAATGAAACAAAAATCCCTGAGCTACAAAACAAAACAAAATGAAACAAAACTCCCTGAGCTACAAAACAAAACAAAACTAAACTAAACAAAAACCCTGAGCCACAAAACAAAACAAAATGAAACAAAAATCCCTGAGCTACAAAACAAAACAAAACTAAACAAAACTAAACTAAACAAAAACCCTGAGCCACAAAACAAAACAAAATGAAACAAAAATCCCTGAGCTACAAAACAAAAAAAAATGAAACAAAAATCCCTGAGCCACAAAAAAAAACAAAACTAAACTAAACTAAACTAAAACCCTGAGCTACAAAACAAAACAAAAATAAAGCCCAGAACAAATATCACATCACCTCAGCCACAAAACTCAACTGCATATATTTTAGGACAAATTCATGCAGCATAACCTCAGCAGACCCCCTGCTCTCTATCACTCCCCCCTCCCCAGTTCCCTTATGCATTTGTGAAGAAAACATTACTCAGATTAGCACTAGCTCCATCGAAGCCAAACTGAGTCATGTTCAAAACATTTACACAACAGGATCACAACTGCTGCCACTGACCTCATCTCCTGTGTGGGTGGTTAGCTTTAAAAAAAACCATCCCCATTCCCCACAGAGGCAACGCATCTCACCTCTATACAATTTGCATGATCCGGCTGTTGGATAAGTCCGATGATGGGTTTTCATTTATAGCCATAATATAAACTGTGGTTTAGTAATGTGTGGTCGTAGAGGGGCCGGATGACAAGTGCATCACATGATCCAGTGACATGTTTTCATCCTCTCAGGGGCAGAATGATGTAACTCATGAAGGCCTGATGCTGTGTGACCAGGAAACGACCTCTAGAAACACACAGGATTTAAAGGTCCCATTGACATGGAAACGCCCTTTGGGAAGACGACACCTATTTATGTTGAACTCCACCCACCAAATGAGCAGGTGCAACCAGCCCATGCACTTCATTATCTATAAACATTGATTTTTCTTTAACAAAGTGGCTAGTATATATAAGCCTACTGTATGTTGTTAATCCCCCCAAAGCAACAAGGAGACATCAATCACATCTATTCACTTCCAATCCACTGAGGTACCTCCACAGCAGGACAAGCTCAGGATTTACGATAAAGGAATAAAAAGGCAGTATGTCTTTTACCTATTCTATTTGATCTCCTGTACTGCTTCAGGATAATTCACACAAATGAGGTGAGATGTGATTTTCACAAGTGGGTTTGCTTCAAGACCATGAAATTATATGGACATCAAGTGGAAAACACACTTTTTTGCTTTCTGTTTTAATATATTTAATTAGATATTTTAAATAAATATGTTTATATACAGTATGTAATATAATTTTAATTACGTATATATTTTATGTTTCTAAATGTCTGCTGAATTGCAAGTTTCATGCTCCAATAATTCCCCAATAATTCACAGAACAAAACAAACCTTGCTGCATGTGAAACTGCATTCAAATGTAGTCTGACTCATAATTCCTTTGTGTAGTTCGGTTCAGGGTTTATGAGGATGAGGGCATCTCACACAACCTCTCCATGGCATCTGTATAATTTATTTAGTTCCATCATGTGAAAGATGAATTCGCTCTAAAATAAACATAAAGTTTTGCATATCCTAACTGTGCATAATTACATTGCATTTTCTGGCTTATATTTATCATTGCTTTCCGTGATGAACCACCAGTTGAGAGCCACTGGGTTAAACCATTCACATTATTACTAAACAGACCACTGTCACTGCTGAGCAGTTATTAATATCTTTGTTTTTGCAGAAAGAGAATGCGATGAGCATGTACCATGTACCATGACTCAGAGCTTCTCTCAGCTGGAGAGAGAGAGAGAGAGAGAGAGAGAGAATGAGAATGAGGTGTCTGATGAACCCACGAACCCAAACCACCATTTACAGCAATTAAAGTTTCCCCTTCTCTCCCTGGCTCAGTGTATGAGAACCCAAATGACCTGCCCCAGGAGAACACAGATGGGGAACAGCTATACATCACCTGCCCCCAGCTGGCCCTGCTAAAAACTCAAGCAGCAGCATCTGAGATTACCTCCTAATTCCTTCATGTTGACAACAACTATTTAAAAATACATTATGCAACTCATTCAGAGATTTAAATTCTGAATTCCGCAAACATCTCTTTTGATGCAAACTGTCTGGAGTAAATCTACTCTAAGAGGGCCTATTCAAAAGAAAACTAGCAAAAAGTACAAACCTATCAGGTTACTGCAGATGGTTCCTGTAACAGCAGAATATTTAAGAAAGGCCCAAGAGGATGACAGTAAGAAGGGTGTCTGAGGCGAGCACAGGTTGCTTCTCTGATATTAAGCTGGCTACTATTAACACTGACATATGGTCATGGAATATGTGCTTTATAAGTACTAAACAGCCAATATGTTAATCACAGACATGCTAATAAGAAACTAGTTAATAGTGAGTATTGGTCAAGCGTTACCAAGAACTTTTTTCCTGTTATTTTAAGAAACAGCCCTTACTATACTGAAGAATAAACTTTCATTTATAATTTTGTATTTAAAAAATATTTCTTTTTTTTATGTGAGAAAGTGACTGTGTGTAACATGATATACATGTATTTATTTTAGAAAAATATTAGCATAATGCTATAAATATTACCATAAGTTCTTTTAAGAAACCCCAGCACTCAGTATATCATATTTACATCAAATCAGAATCAGAAAAATCAGAAATTCAAATGAATTTCTTTCATCTTAGTGGTCCAAACATGACCACCACAACTGACTCTTTCTGTGGGTACAGCTAATGCCCTCCACTAGCTGCCTGCCTACTGAGTCTGTAATGGGTCAGATGAGTGTCTGGCTGCCAGAACCTCCAGAAGTGAGCTTGGACTGAGCTTTGATGCGTGGCTCATCAATCTGACATGCCTCTCATCTCCCCATGTCTCTGCCATCAGAACACCCCATGGTGCCTCTGGCCCTCAAGGTATTTTGATGGAATAAACCCAAATGGGCAGCTTCAGTTTGAGGAGGGGGAACTTGTACATCACAGCATGCTCGGGTCTAATATTTTTATGAGTGCTGATATCCACACTGATAAACTAGCTGCTTTCCCCGAGGCCCAGGCCATCATCATTTCACTTTAACTATTCCTCTATAGAGATCTCAGCGTGAGCTAAAAAAGCAAAAAAGAGTAGTGTGGATATATCTGTCTTTTTTGGAATTTTAGCAAATTTGCTTAATCTTTTTACAAACACAGCTTCTGGGAAAATATGATACCTTATCCAATGGAAATAGAGCAAAAAGCTTAAATGGGTATTAGAGTTATTGCCTGTACAAATGTTGAAGAAGCTTGGAGAAATGCTGACTAGGTCTTTACTAATGCTGCTCATAAATTTAAATGCCATTCCTGTTTTTAAAGAAAATACTTGTGACTCAAAACTGTGAGTCAATGAATCTTCTGCCTCAAACTGTGACAATATTGCATAATCACGTTTTTATGACCCATGGGAGCGTGTTCATGCGTCCCTTGACTATTGCTGCTCTCCATCAACCATACAAATGCACATGCTTCAGTTAATGTTACTATGCTTTAAAAAGGTCCCTGATCCTTCACACTGAATTTCATGCTGTTTCCTATACTCTGTTACTATAAAGCTACTGCATAGAAAACTGTCACTGTGCCACAAAAGGCATGTGTGAATGTATGTATAAAGAATTATGACTTATCTTCTCATCGTTTTCTCTGACAATCTATTAACATTCATTATACACAGATTATTATTGTGACAGAGATACAGATTAAACATGAAGACAAGCATCTTTACAAAATCAATGAATCACCCAATGAGAAAGTGTGATTAAAAGAAGATACAGTAAGACTTCATCAAAGTGTATTCATCATAAAAGAGCTTTTTCATACACCTAACAGGTTTCTAAATATGCATATTTCTGAAAATGTTTTTAAAACGCATTTTGTGTGCCGTGCGATTTTGATGGGTTTCCATTTATAAATGTTGTCGCAGAGAATCAGGGACTTGCTTGTCACATTGCTGCTATATTTAGTCAGACAGTTGCATGTAAGAGACACACAGAGACAGTCTGGGCTGATTAAGTTTGACAGCTCTCTCCTCTTTTCTCCTTGAAACTCTAGCCGATAGATTTCCATAAACACACACAGATACAGGAGTGTGAAAGATCAAGAAAACTCACCTGTATGCAGTTGTTGTGCATGCATACTGTGAAAAACTAAACAAATATAGTCCAAAACTAGAACAGAGCCAACTTCTTTGCTTTACAACTATGAACAGTGGCGGTGCACAGAGTCTGGTAAAGAAAGCAGATCACTCAGGCAGTTCTGAAACATCTCAGGAGCACCATTATACAGACAAAAGAGAGGATTGAAGAACATTCTGAGACTCATTTAGTAGAAGTGAAGGTATAGTTCTGAAAGTTTTGTCTGCTCACCCTCATGCCACTGCAAACTTGTATGATTTTGGTTCTATGGACACAAACGGAGATTTATAAGAATGTTCATGCTGCTCTGTTCCATACATGAATGTATACAGGAACTTAAGCTGTCGAATATAAAAAAATGGTACTGCTATTTTCACTAGGTACTAAGTAAAAACTTTGACATGAGTGATATAAAGATTAGAAAACCCACAAATCTTGGAGAAATCTACACCACCACTAGAGGGCAGATGACTTCATGCAATCGCACCCAACATTTAAATTATAAATCAATAACATCAGTACTGATGCCTCTATTGAATATAAAGTGCAAATGTTTTGTGATTTTTAAGATAAAATGTGTAATTTGCCATCATTAATATTAAATAAACAGCAAATTGTAATCAGAAGTAGTAGCCTAGTTCCTGCCTTGCACAACCAATAGTGCATTCATGTCCAAATCATCGTATTTATTAATAGAACACACATGAATGGCATCACAAATTCATATTTAAGACTGGGCAACAACGAAAACTGGGATTTTCTTTGAGTTCAGAGTCTCTGATCTATCTAACACGACTTGAATGTACCATAATTGCCAAAACAGAGCTAAATAAACAACAGTCTAGTATAGTAAAAACAATCCGCAAATGTCTATGTATGATTGTGTGTGGCTGCTTGCACCGGTGGACATCGCTCTACTCTATCGATCTCATCAGACACAACCTGTTTCCCAACAGGCTGTCTGGGACAGAAGGACATTGTGTGCTCTTAATGGCTCATTGTATTATTTTAAACCAGCCTCCGTATATCTCTGTCTCGTTTAATAATGCCAGACAGAACTCGGCTCAACATCGGTTAGACAAACGTGCTCAATTATATAAAGCAAAATAGGACACTTTGGCAGCATACTTCCAGAGGAAAAGATCGACTTCAACTTAAAACAGAAAACCATGTCTCTCCTCACTGTGACACCTGCACTTTGTGATGAAAGAAGAGTAAAATGAACTGTTGTCACTCCGTACTGACATGACATATTTCTGCACTTTTTTCAGAGATACTTTATCAAAGCCAGGGATGTCTCTTTGATGTTAGGGAAGTAAAAAGGGCAACAGGAAAGACACCTGATTGCTTTCAAACCTCTCCTCAGAATGTCAGCAGCCTTCTCATACCCGCAGGTCATTCTGAGATTAATGAAAGCAAGTAGCTAAAGTCCACTGAGTTAATGGGAAAAATATACAGCATGTGTATTATTTCCGCTACAGGAAAAGAGGTGAGTCTCTCTGGACCTTGAATGGGTTTAGCTGACCTGAGATGGGGTTAGATATAGTGTGGGACCAGCAGCCTGTAATCTGAGTGCCGTATTGTGTGCTAAGTGCTTCCGGATTTAGCGCTGGCCTGGTATTAGGGATGCTGTTGTGAAGAGGAGGACTATATGCTACAGAGCTGCAAAACATGCAGCTGGAGCATTCATTTACCTGAGGGAGAAAGAGAATGTTTTGGAGTTTGATACTAGCATCAAACCAAAAGGGACAGTTCACACAAAAAAATGACAATTCTGTCATCATTTACTCTCCCTCATGCTGTTCTTTTGCTATATCTATCTATCTATCT
>SCHK01442181.1:0-19893 GCA_004124795.1 Poropuntius huangchuchieni
GTGAAAAAAATGGTTGTGATAATTAGATACAATTAGATTCAACTGTACACGACCTATTGATCAGACTATACATCTGATCTGTGGGATACTGTTGAACACTAACCTACAGTTCATGAACAACATTCTTACATATAATTCAGAGTGACAATGAGCCACGATGATTGTGAATGCAGATGATCTTGACCGCTGTGGTTCAGTCTTGTGAAAAATCTCTCTCAAAAAATGTGATAGGGGAGCAGTTGTTGAGACACGACACAGGAGAACAAAATAAAAACAAGTTCTATACAATTAATTGCACACATAAATCAAAGCAAGACAGGAATTTGAGAAGCAGCAATGATGTGCCATTTCAAGCAACTTCCATATCTGGCATGAGCAGAAAGAAATTATTGATCTAGGTTGAGCTACACCTCCTACTTTGTTCACGAAGCTCAGCAAGATGTGTTGTCTTACATATTAATTGATGGAAAAAATATATTCCTGTCACCCAGATGCACTTCAAACGGATGAATGTGAACATGTTTAGCCTCAGTTGTCAAATCTGACCTCTCAGTCATTTCATCTGAGCACTGATTCGGGGATGACCTGTGATGGACCTGTTCCAGTAATGCTGCAGGAGACCTCAGTAGTCTCCGTTATTGATTTTGGAAAAGGGGAGGGGGGGGGGAGGTTCACGGGTTGAGGCTCCAGCAGCCCCTCATCATCACTCCCAACAGCCCCTGTGGCACCCAGCTACCCACAGCGGGAGGTGAACCCCCGCTCTCAGAGGAACCTGCCAAGACTATCAAAAAGAAGAAAAGGAGAGATTAAGGGTGAAAGAAAAAAAAAAAAAATGAGCGAATGAATGTGTGTGAGAGAGAGAGATAAAAATGATAAGAGGAACAAAGGGACGGAGGAAAGGGAAAATCTTAGCATTTAGAAGTCCTGATCAGTCGGCCCCCTAAGGTGCATTTCTTAATGAGACGTTCACAAGAAGACACGGCAATGAGACTGAGAGCGAAAGGTTTCATTCCTTCTTTCAAAAAAGTTTGGATTTTAGATGTGGGGTTGAATGTTTCTTTATGTTTTCATTTTCAGTGGGTGGCTGAGGAAGGCCATGTTAATTAAACCTCAGGGAGCTCTGTGCATTTGAATGTCACAGAAATAGCGGCAGGCGGATGGAGCGGGTATGCAAACATGTTGACTATGCAGTATGCATTAAGGCAGTAGACATCAAGTTCGTGCTAATTTGCGCACAGCTATTCCTGCGCACGCCGGTCCTCTCTGTAGTTTTCCCAGCTGTAAGTTATTAATGTTTGTCATTAGACACATTATGCTTGAGGACAGTGACTAGAAACCAGCACATTTATATGGGACAAATATTTACAATAGCATGCTCTCGAGTATTCGAAGAAGAAAGCATCCAAACTACATTAACGAATGGTAATTAACCACAAGGGCCCCCTGATCCAGGGTGGCAGATAAATTGGTCCCTGAGATGCTTAGGACAGTCTTGAGCTAATCCTTCATTACAAAAAGATAAATGCAAACGACATCATTAGCATAAAACTGATTAGATAAAACCTAGAATTCTTATGGTTAATTTTTGAACGGATGGCTTTACAAGGTTTCTAATTGTATGCAAAGGGGGAAAGAGCGAATAACAATGGAGAAAGTGAAATTATATATAATCGAAAATATAAGGATGCTTCCTTACTATTCTGCCAGATTTTTAATCAGTCAAAACAGACATAAGAACGTGTCTTAAGATTTGAGATTTGATTGAGATGAATTATTGGTGCAACTGAAATTTATGGATAATTTATGTATAACGGTATTGACACTAAATCTAAGGCACCATAAAAATTTATATACAGTGTATGTATTTTACACCTTATCTTCATCTACAAATATGCAACCAGAAAACGCAGTGTTCAAGTGTGAACTGAGTAGTAATTACGAAAACACAGAAAAATGGTCTGGTCTCAATTATGGTGCAAATGAATGCAACCACCTCTTCATTAAGTGCATTCTCATAAAATGCCCTTAGTTACAACTGAGAAATTAAAACTCATTCAGTCACAAAACATATCTTCTAAATAATGTTCACCATCTAGGTTATATTATTTTAAATTGTGCAATATTATTGATAATCTATGACAAGGATGCATACAAAAACAAATGAGCTAAAAACAAATAAGATCACACAAGAAAGAGACAAGCAGGATGATGTGACCAGAATTTATTTAATTGTTAAATATTGCAGCCTTGATTTTGATTGACATTTGCTGTGGTCACATAAACATGGTGTGAATTTACACTGACATGCTAATGTGTTTAAAATATTCTTAAAAAAAAAAAAATCAATTGCACAATCATTTACATACAAGTAAAACACTAGATCAAATAAAGAAATAGTATTCTCCCCAACATTAGGTACTCAATGTTCTGTAAAATTCAAATAAAACACAAAAATATGGTGCTTTTCAAGTACTGTATCTTTTTATCCGCCAACCAATCACTGTGTTTTTTTAAAGGCCTTTCATAAAAAGCACTTTAAGTTGTATCATTTTTCCAAGAGTTTGTTGTGTGAGGCAAGGACTGCAAGAGGGTAAGAGCAGAAAACGGGTGGAGTACTGTGCAGACAAGGGGCTTCCGCTGCCATGCAGGGCACACTCCATCTTACAGAAGTATTACAGTCTCTTGCTCCCTTTCTGTCTTTTTTTTTCCTCCGGTCAGGCGTTTTTGCTGACTGCAGCTGTAAGTGCAGCCAGTTCCTCTGTCAGCACTTTGCCCTCCTTCATCTTCACCAGCATGGCGTCCATCAGCAGGCCTGCAGAGGGGATCTAGGGAGAGAGAGAGAGGGGCAAAGAAAAGAAAAGCTGTCAAAAAGAAGAGAGAGGCTTTTTTCCTTTGCCTTTTTTGACACCAGACAGCTTCTCCGGGGTGTCTTTGGCTTTGATGACGACTCTAACCTGTGATGAAACTCAAGACTTCACTCTGATTAATTATGACAAGGAACAAATTCAAGGAACAGGTCACGGAGGCTTTTCTTATTTTGTGAAAAACCAGCCGAACACATTTCCTCAAACAGTAAATGGGATTGTTTTGAGGTTTGATTTGCTGCCACGCCACTCACGGCCTGCCACTGCTCCTAGCAACGCGAGGAACGAGGAAGGGATGCTAAACCCGCAGCGTCTGTGTCTGCTCTGCGCTAAAGCCAAGCGCTAACCTTTACTCTGACTTCACTTTCTTCTTCCCCCTCCAAAACCTTCTCAAGGACTCTGTGGTAATTAGCATTGGGGATCAAAGGCCTGCATCATCCATAAATATTGAATTAAACTTTTCTAAAAGACACACAGTAACATGCATTTTTTATATTCTTCATTGAGCGACTTCGCACAGAAAAATAAATGGTCTTAACTCTGGCAGAGAAGCCTGTGTGTCAGGCTGAAAAGAGAGACGTGTAAACGCAAGCGCAAGAGAGATGCATCGCAAATGAAGAGGAAAGAAAGTCGGAGGGAGAAAAGTGTGCGTCTCATTAGGGAGAGAGGGAGCCGTGTTTTCCCCTGGGGCAGGTAGACTGGAGTAGAAGCCGGTCTCAGTGCTGACTTCATCAAAAGCCCGCTTGAGCGGTGCTAAACTTCAACTACAGAGGAAACGGCTGCAGGGGTTATGGCACAGGAATGTAATATTATTTAATTACTCTTAAAAATGTGCCATTTTATTGCCCAACGCAGAAATGCTACAGCTTCTGATGCCACGCTAGCCTGGGAGGCCTAAGTCACATCTTGGCTGTGCTCTCTCAAACAGGCCCGCGGGGACGGCAGACTCCGTCATTATCATGTAACAGCTGCTTTAGCAGGTAATCTCCTCCCTTTGGACAGCCCTGGTGAGCTGTTCACTATTCAACAAAGCTCTCTTTTGGCCTGCGTTTTCATTAACACGCCCAGGAGTTGATTCGGAATCGACTGGCCTGGCCTGAGGAGAAGTGTGGGGGGGGGGAAACCCTGCAACAATATGAAGGTGTTTTATAGTCCAATTAAGTGACGCTGGCTTCATAGAGTGTGAAGGCGCCTGGGGCGAAGCTACAGGCCCAGTCACAATACTCTCTGAGTTTCATCCCGCTAAGACACACACACACACACCCATGGATACTCTCTCTAAATGGTCTGATCAGGCCCCTTTTGTTATCAGCCTTAAGAGTAGCTTTCGTGAGGCCAATTTATGCGTAAAATCAGCGAGATGTTTCGGGAAATCTACGCAAAGTGACGCTGCACTTTTACAGTCAAATATCTGTTAAGCACTGTTGCTTCCT
The DNA here is from genome assembly GCA_004124795.1 of Poropuntius huangchuchieni. NCBI lineage: Eukaryota > Metazoa > Chordata > Actinopteri > Cypriniformes > Cyprinidae > Poropuntius > Poropuntius huangchuchieni. The sequence continues at coordinate 4,298 of SCHK01442181.1, forward strand.
GTCCCGAAAAAAATGCTAAAAACTGTTAGCAAACAGCTCTTCTGAAGCCACTTTCACGCACCTTGATGAATTCTCCCCCATCTAGGCCACCGTGTGGATGATTAAAAAAAAAAAAAAAAAAGCATGGTGTTCTATGATCACGGAAGAATAGAAAGCTTTCTGATCTTTGATCTTCGCAAAATTAATTTGAAATCAAAATTATTGAACGTGGGAATAACAAAAAAAATAAAAACAACAACCAAAACACCCAAGACCTACTAAAGTCTGCATTTGATTAGAAGATAATGAATGTGTCACATGTGGGAAAACAAGAGATCAGGTAAGAAAATCAAGCGTAGCACCAATCTATTCTTCTGTGCCAGTAATTACCCACCCTGCAATGCCTCTCTTCCCATTCTCCCTTTCAAACCACTGGAGACCGATATGAAAGGGAATTGGACACTTGGGGCTACAGATACTTGTAATTAAAACTCCTTTTTTTAAATGTTGTTTCTTACATCGTCAGGTCTATACAACCTGAGCTGGTAGATCTGACCTAAATACACTGTAGAATAAATATGGAGCACTCCCCAAGTCTTTGTTCCCTTTCTCTCTCATTAGGAACTGATGGAGGGGAGGGAGCAAAATGAGGATCAAACAATAGCATCACGCTCAGAGCAGAGTGGTCTGTTGACGATGCTGTCATGTTAGGTTCACTGGTGCTTGACATCACTAGTACTGATGAATGCATATGGAGTGACGGTCATTACGAGGAAGGAGAATGATGCCGTAAGGGTCAATAGTGAACAAGGGGTTCCACATCCTCCAGTTTAAAAGCTATTAGATATGTATTCTTTGTATTGTATTGTTGGTTTCAAATAGGTTTAAACAAGAAAATGACTCGAAATGTCATGTTGTTTAACCATAAAATAAAAAGTATACATTTTATTCCATATTTTAGTTTGCAACACTTCATTCTTTTAATGAGGCTTTTTAATTGATTATAATACAAGGACAGCTGAATTTTTTTAAATTTTGGCTCTTGGTGTTGTAATCAATTTCATGAATGAAATGAATGACAAAAATGAAAATATTAGATGCAAAACTGAAAGGAAAATTCAATTAAAGCTATATAGAAATATAGAAAAAATAACAAATAATAAAATTACAAAAGCACATGACAAAATTAATAAAAATAAAAACAGAAAAAAATAAAACAACACGTTAAAAATACTAAGAAATTAAAGAATTAAAAAAGAAAATTAAATGATGGGGGCTTGAAAATCTGTGCAAGGGAAATAAGCTGTTAAGTATTGGCTCCAATATTAAAAGAAAAAAAAAAAAAGAAGCTGACACAAAGATTACTGTGGGCTGCAGCTCTGCCAATTCCAGTCACTGCTTTAATTGCCGCAGCAATTAAATTAAGTTTACATAGTGCCACATTCCTTCAGCATGTAGCTGGTTTATATTTTGCCCCCTAAAAACGAATCACCCCATATATGTCAAAAAATGTGGAAAATCTCATCGTAAGCCTAACAGAACTGAAATATTACAGCCAGAACTACAGCATTACAATCCAAATTCTGCTGGTCATGAAGCAATACGAGAATGGAGGGGGGCCACGACTTCTGAAATGACTCTGTGCTGTCAGGCCGAGATGAATGTGGTTGATAAATGACTAGAGGCAGGGTGGCTCAGTTCATTAGCTCTAACAGTCATTTCCATCTCTTCATAAAGGCTCTGGTGTTATAATTTACCTCTAGTCAATAATTAGGAATCCACAAATAAACGCAAGCAATTAAATGTCTACTGCTACTGGGCGAAGGGGGTCCCTGGGCTAGATGAGGGTTTGCGGGTGGACACTCAGCATAGGATGGGTTATTCACGGCCTGACACGTTAAGCCACAGGGAGCACTGTGGACTAAATGCTTATAGGTTGGTGATGTTATTCCCAGGTTGTGACCCTCGAGTGAGGAAGTGTTGTTGTCTCATTAAGAGAGAAGGGAATGAGTTTAGAGGTGCTTGGAGCACGTTGTGGCAAGAAAAGGGGAAATAAAAAGCCAGATATCCAAAGAGAGAGAGAGATATGTTCATTAATGTTATCTGAGGCTAGCAAAGCGGAAACACTCTGTGGCAAAGGCAACAGATCAGAAGCAACAGCCCGTAAGCTTTTGTGTGATTTCCTTTCCTGCACGACTCAGACAGGCAGATAAAATGACATGAGAGTGAAAGGCACCTCTTCAAAATGCGCTCACCGAGTCCCAACATTATTCTGACATGCATGAGCTTGTTACGTTGACATGTGGCACTGGAGTGATGGCTGTGGTATTGACAGGGCCACAGCAGTAATAGGAAGTCGTCACAGTAGTTCCGCCATTAGTGGCTGACAGTGACAGCTCACGCTATACACAGAGACTGACAGGCGAGAGAAAAGACCTCGCTTAGGTATCACACACACACACAAACCCTCATATTACCAATCCTAATTTTCCACAAAAAAGGCCGTAGTACTGACACATAACGCCCATGGAACTTCGCATACACCAGTGGCTTTGCAGTATCGTAGAAAGATCACTGGAAAAATATGCCTCCACCTACATTTTTACTTGGTACATTACCAAAATGTACTCGTACGCATAAAACGAACACGAGAGGGTATTAAAAGACCAGCAATTTTTATTCATTTTCATACAAATTGTGATAACAGGGCAGATTATCGATTCGTAAATGCTTATTTTTCCGAAGTTCTTTGCACAATACTAGGACCTCAAAATGTTATTACCATAGGGAGTGACTTGCAAACCAATAAATAAATGAAAACTAAAATGTTTACATCTGCATCACACAATGGTAAACTTGCTCGGTAGCTCACCTGGTACAGCATTACACTATCAATGAGGAACGCTCGGGTAGGACTCCCATGAAACTAAAAGGGCTCAAAGACCTGTAAAAGCAAGCTAAAATGTCGGTTGCATTTAGAGTGGGTGGTACTGTATGTTTTTTGCAAACGCGATTAACCTTTTATCGACACTTACCAGGAATTTCTTTTCTGAACTGATGCGTACAAGAATCAACATAAAATGCTGCCAGATTCACATTCTTGTGTTTTAGAAAAAAAACAAATGAATATTTTAGCGCTCCTTTCCTGGACATTTCACTTCGAAAGTGTCGTGAAATGTGCAACACACAATGTAATATCAATTTGCAGCCACAGGCGTGTTTTTCCAATGAGCTTGGGATGTGATCAAAACATGCAAGTACAACATAAACAAATTGCAACATTGACCTAGTGGTCTGTTTTCTTCCTTCCCCCAAAAAAGAGAACATAAAAAAGCTCACCTGCCAATAAACTCACTTGATCACTAGTCAGAGGAAGAGCCACCCTCCCTGTGGAGCGCGTTAGGAGACGGAGGGTGGAAAAAAACAGGATGAGCGTGTTGAAAGAAAAGAAAAACTAACGCGCGGGTCACCATGTCGGTGTCAGCGCACCTCTCTGGGGACTCAGGCTGGTCTCAGCCTTGTCATACAGCGAGCAGTTGTGTCGGCCGAGTCGAGAAAACGTCGATAGCAACTTGCCTGTGAAGAGTCTCCTGCGGGCCGCTGCTCTGTTTGTGTGTATGTGTATGTATGCGAGTGTGTCAATAGCAGCCTGCTGGTGGAGAGTCTCTAGTGGAGCTTGGCTCAATCTCCCTGCATCGACAGACCTGCCAGATCAATACTTGGCCCACCACTAACAAGCTGCTTCGGGGTCTCACAGCCCAGCAGAGGAAGCAAGAGAAAGAGAGAGAGAAAAAGAAGGAGAGAGAGAGACTGAGCTGCCTGATGGCAGTCTTCAGAGTCCTCTAAAGTGTCCAGCGGCGAGAGCCAGAGATGTGCAGACCGGGTATAGACAGGTCACAGAGGTCAAAGGTCAAAGCCACTAGCAATGTAGTGACACGTCAGAGCCTGTGAATAATACTAGATGCACGTTTCAGGCTGACAGCCAAACACACACACACACACACACACGCGCGCATGGAGGAGAAATCATAAATACTTTAATGATCTCCTAGATATCACTGCTAAGAGATTTAATTTTATTCATAACAAATAAACACTGCATGTGAAAATAGGATAAAGTTTGGAATTTGGAGTAACTCGTGAGCTAATTCAGTCAATCTTAATATGAATAACATGAATATTCGGCGTGAACAAGATTTTGAATTTGGAAACAATGGTTTCTTATTGAGCCTTTCACACCGGGAGCTAAGTGTTTTTTTTTTTTTGTTGAGTGTGTTGATTTCTTTCTTTTTTTTTTTCACTAGCGATAAAGCACACCGACCAGAAAGATTTGAGCTGTGAGTAATGTCTTTGGAGTTGCTGCAGATACACATATCAGAACATTTGGTGGTGCTCATGCACTAAAAACTGGACAATAGAGCAGCAGCCTTCACACTCCACACATGTTAAGCCTAAGCCTGAAAATTTCTCTAAATAAAATGTTTACAGTTCACTTTACACTACACGCAAAACCTATAACTAGCCAATGGTTTGAATAAAATACTACTCAAACGTTCGGTCTCCCCATCAATATTCTTTTGTCTGAATTTTTGCACATATTTACACTTACCCACAATGAACTACTCCAAGATTCTTTCACCACAATTTTATTTGTTGACTTTGCATGAATGACCTTTTTAATAAATAAAATCTAAGAAAAGATTAAAATAATCATTTTAAATAATTAATGATTTGTATTGTAGTTAATGCTTACAGTTCTGGGTGTGAACGATTTATTTGCACAATACAGTACTTACACTATATGTAAGAAATGGGACAGAGGTAAATTTCTGCAACTTTCTTCTCACTCTCCAGTTTGTTTTTAGAACTGTATATTCTATATTTTGAGTATTTATTAAAATTAATCTAAACAAATCTTTAATAACTATATGATACCTTTAATAATACAAATTTAGACCTCATTTATGGACCAACGTTTTTGCTGCTGACCTTTCATGATTAAATTCTTCGTGATTAAAAAACTGGATTTTTTGATTATTGTTGAAATTATAGTCTTGAGCTTCTCATGCTTCTGTTCTTCAGCTGAAAAATGCATACACATCGCACCGTCTATTGTACCGTGATTTTGCTTTCTGACCAGCCTGACAAATATAGACCAGTGAACAGACCATTCATCTGTGATTTGTTTAGCTTTTTCACGGTGTAAAAAGGCCTTAAAAGATTAATATGTTCATTTTAAAATCTGCAAGATATGTTTGAAAAAGGTCAGTTACACTTAAAGCACCACATTAACAAAATTATGAATACTGAAAAAAATGTGAATACTGGAGGAAAAAAAAAGTATGAATTGCTGATTAAATCAAACCTGCTGCTGAAGGATGTGTTGTACATGTTCAGCCCAATCTGTGTCTGGCCCACGACCCACAAACGCCTCCTCACACTGCAAATCACAAAACATGGCCGGAAATGCTGTTAAAAGCCACGAAGAGAATACTTAAACTTCTTTTGTGTGGGTGTGTAAGAGTGCCATGGTGTCACTGGATGACCCCAGAAGTGGTTCAGCTTACACATGTGGAAATTATTAAAAAATAAAAATAATGATAATAAACAAAATAAAATAAAATAAAAATAAATTGTTAAGCACCCATGTGTACAATTTTGGCAGATCTAATCAGAATATTCACATGTACAAAATATGCCAAACAAATGTTTGGTTGGCAATAATAACAATAATAATAATACAACTTGAGTGTTTGTTTGAGTCTTATTTATTTTTCCATTTGAAACTCCCATGTTATTCTGTAGCTATACCGTAAGTTTGCTTTCCCACAATACCGACCTCATCTGTGTCCAGCATGTTCACCAGGTCTGTTTCTGTCATGTTGAGGATAGACGCTGCTTTCACTAGCGAGCATTTAGACATTTTGTTTCCTTCTTTTTCACTCTTTTTCTTCCTCCTCAAACGGGCTTTAATATCCTGCACATCCTGTGCCAGTTGATTAGCCAGTGCCTTATCAATAAAAACAGAAAGAAAAAAAACATAAGCATAAACACATTTTCTGCTATATTATAATCTATAGTAGCTAAAGGTATAATGAACGTGATGTTAGGGATGCTTTTGTTGAATTGACAGCGTCCTGAACGAAGAGCCGAATGCTCCTTGACTTTTGATGCAAGACGCACTAAAATTTCGAAGGCTCTCGTGTTGATTTGGAAAGGAATTGCACAGAGATGCCAAGCTCTTAAAAAACACACACTTTGATTTATTAGATTTTTTTTGTATGGCACATATTATATGAGACATTCTCAGAAGAGCGTAAACAATGGGGAGACGAGAGGCTCTTAAAATGGCGGTGGAGAACGTTGGATCTTATTCTTTGTTGCGCCCGTTGAGGGCCGAGCTAAATGGGAGTTGTTGCTAAATACTGAGAGACAATTAAATGTTAAAGCTGCCACTGTACATGAGAAAGTCAATAAAGTGAGCTCCCCTTTGTTTCATTTTCATCTTATTGATCGTAGCAATAATCTCTTGTATCATTCCCCATAAGCCTTGTGAAAACCTGACCTTGGAATGGACAGTCTGCGTGTGTGTGATTCCTGCATGGTCCCGGTTAACTCACAGAAGTATAAGTGAGAGCAATCACACGCGGTTGATCAGAGCACAGTTCTTTGGGGCATGCTCCATTTCCCACATCTCCCCACCACCATTATTTGTTTCATAAAGCCTTCATCATAAATACTTCAAATGGATCTTCATTATATTTCAGGGGATGCTACTGGATTACATAAAGGCTAGTCTTGCGTCCTCTTGTTCACACAGTGCGAATGTGCAGCGATGCCATTAAAAACTAAAGCAATTTAACTAGCAAATGTCTCTATCAGTTGTGAACTCTAAAAACAATCATTTATGTTCATTTGGGTGTGGGGGGGTATTAGGTGTACTCCAAAGCAGAGGTGACTTAACATACTGCGATGAAGCGTAAATGTGCAGTTTGCTGCCAAGAAGATAAAAAAAAGAAGCTATTTTAAGATACTCATTGACCTTGACATACAGTCATGAGGGTGTTCATTTTCATTTGATTTTCTCTGATATTAAAGCTTCCTCACTGCATATTTTTTTTTTGAAAAAAATAATTTTTTATTCAATATTCACATTTTTTTACTGCAGGAAGAACTAAAAATGTACATTGATAGCACAAAATGTGTTAATAAACAATGTTTCCCTTTTTTCTTTTACAATTTTCTTTTATCCTCTCCACCCAGAACGAATAATACAAAAGAAAAAAAAGACAATAATCTATGATGATGATAATAATAATAAAATGACGACAGTATAGACAACAGCTGGGAAATTATAACCCATGCTCATATACATGGGTTTTCTGTTTCCACTTACACTTTTAGTTTGGGGGGTACCCTTTTCGAAATAGAAATGAATTGAGTTTGATTCTAAAGGTATGTTTTAGTTAATATGTTATTTTCTCAAATTTAAAAAACAGCATTACATTCCACAATGGAACTGGTGGGGGTTTGCTTTAATTTAAGTTGTATTCTTCTCTGCCAAAAGACATACAAAACCATGAGAGTCCTGACATTTTTTATATGCCTTAGACCAAATATTTAATATAGCTGTCCAAAAATCAGATAGTGTGGGGAATTTTTTTTTCTATATTCTCTTTGTTAACCTTTTTTTTTTTATCTTAAATGATATCAGGACAGTTTTTTACTTTTTTATTATCCAGCAAAATATTAAAATAAATTTCAATTCAGAAATGAATAATACGTTCATTATATAAGAGGTCTATTTAACAGATTACAACAAAAAGAATGTAATGTCATTAATTTACACAATTAATAATTTAATATAAATTGAATTGAACTTCTTTTCTCCTGAAATCCTGTGAGCGGGGGTAAACACAATACGTCTGTCTCGAGTTGAAAACGGTTCTACAAATGCCATGTCAATGCATATTATGCAGCAATAAGCTCGAGTGAAAATTGAAGGAGTCCTTCATATAATCATTGTTAGAGGTCCACAACGTGAGAAAATTCCTGTGAAATTTAGATAAATTGGTCAATGTGAACTTTCACTTCCCTTTCGCTTTACATTTACATACGCTACATAAACATTATTAAACCTGCAACATTCAAAATTCTCTAGAGGGATGCCCAGCTCATCAACAAACTGTCAAAAGAGCATATGACTTTATTTAAAGCTTAATAGATATTCACTGTCACCAGTCAAAGGGTAGATTCAATTGACCTAAGCCCAGCGCGCAGAAAAATCCGGAAAGAGATTAAGTGAATTTATCACATACTCTGCACAGCTCCCCTGGCCGCTTCTCGAGAGCCAGCCGAGCTGCAGGATAGTGTGATGGGGGCCAAGAGGAGAAGGGTTCTTACCCACAATCACCCTAGCCACAGGGCCAATTTAGCAGTTCTCTTGCAGAGGAGAAGGATTAGAGGAGCGGAGGAGAAAAATTCCTCTTTAAATGACTTACCTGCATTAAACCACGCTGGATTGTATTAGAAGATAAACTACTGAGGAAATTACTGTGAAAATAAATTAGACTTTATCTTAAATCTTTTGTGACATTTGGCATTTTTCACTCTCAACACCACTTGAATGGGGAAGTGAATGTTTACCAGCAACACAAGTAAACGCTGGATAGGGCTGTGTTAATGAGGTGTCTTAATGACTTCACGTTATACTAATCTAGCACGCTGTCTTAAAGATGTCTTTATTGCTGCAACAAGCATTTAATGCAATTTGAACTATTCTTCCAGTTTAAATGCATGAAATCATTCATGTTGCACCTGCACTATAATACACTACGTGCTATCAATTACTCATGGCCACATACATTTGCATAATTCAAACAAAGCTCTTCGGTGGATCCCCAAATGGCATTATAATCATCCCAAAAGATCCCTCTTGAAGCTTCCTGACAGAATGGCATGTTCAAAGCTCATCAATCCATGACAGGGGGATGTAGGCCAGAGAGCTGGGCCGTCTACAGGGACCATCATTAACACACTAGCAGGAATCAGCTACAGGTTAACTATGTTGACTATACCAAACCACAGGCTACAAAAACATGCTGGCTTTTGACGACAGATTTTTGCAAAGGAATTTTAGAATCGAATCCATATTTTTTTTTCTCTAGGGCCTGCGTATTGATCATCCCTCGCATCTAACACCCCGTTTACACATTCTGTTTCAGGTGATCTGATCACAAGCGGAGAGTGGTAAATAAATGTGTTGTGATCTAATCGCAGAAACCATATTCACTAGATTAAAAAAAAAATGCAAATGACCTCGTTGCATTTGTAATGTCCTGACTGCATCAGCACAACAAGGGCCACCTACTCACCTGTCAATCAACCATCATTTTAAAACAATTTTACTGGTTACATGCAGTTTTTAAAAGAACCGGTAATGTAAAAAAACATGCAAGCATATAATTCTTCAGAACGCCTGATATCAACATGCAGTGAAAATGCAGTGAAAGTCTCACAATTTCAAATCAAATTTTTGCTTAGAATAATTTCTTTCCCCTTCATCACACTCGGACCTATATGATCTATTTAGCCACAAATACTGACTTTTTGATACTTTTTGATTCAACCACAAGTGATCACACATTTGAGATTAATCAGGACTTAGTGTAAATGGCCTAAAACTAAGAGATACCTCAGTGAACGTGTGGAACTGTTGCAGCTGGGACTCGGCGAGGGCGAGTTTTCTCTGCAGTGTTTCCAAAGCCTGAGAGCTCTGCTCGGCCAAACCATGCATCTGTTTAGACGCAGTCTGCTCTAGCTCGGCCATGGCCTGATCGCGCTCGCTTATTCGTGCCTGGAGGACGGCCACTCTCTGCTCCTGGGGATGTGAAAGCAGAAATAAAAAACCCCACCAAAATAAACACATTTAAAATAACTTCTAAAAATCATTTCATGAATTAGGATATTTTATTACAAATAGATAACAGATGTATATAATAGATACCTAGTAAAATAGCAATGAACCCACAGATCAATAGCAGAAGATGAAACGAAAAGTATGGCATTGGGGCCAAACATCAAATGAGACTGATGGTAATTAGGTGAATAATAAAAAAGAAAGAAAGAAAGAAAAAACCTACAATACAATGCAGGATAAGCATCAGAAAAAAAATACTGAAGTAACATTAAAAATTACTGAGTGATGAATAGATGCTCTTGAACCTTTTTCTGAAGCTCTTCTTTGAGTTTTTGGCTGGTTGTCTCATGCTGGTTTTTTTCTGAAGTGGCAACTGTCAATCTTCTCTTTAGAGAGTCGACAAGGGCTTTCCGGTTAGTTGACTCATCAGTGAGAGATTTCATCTAAAAAAGAAAAGCAATTGTTATTAAATAAGAGTGGGGTCGCTGAGACCGAAAATTCAATTACTTCAATATTTTTAAACAGACAGTGAAATGTGGAAGCCTAGGAAGTTCAGACTCTGGATGAGTGACACAATCAATAACGGCAGAGAGAATAATTAATTCCAGGTTGCTCCAAGGCTGTTGCCATGGCTAGTACAGTATCTGTTATTCGAGCAGGACCTACTTTCTTCTCCAAGTCTTCAGTCACTGCTCTATGGTTCTTTTCTGAGTCCTGGCAAATCTTTAGTCTGCATCTGAGATCCTCCACCAGCTGCCTTTTCATCGTCACATCCCTCTCTAAACCACCAACCCTGCACGTAAACATATACACATACAAAAAAAACCATCAGTGTTTTTTTTTAGTTTTTTTTTTTATTTAAATGTAACATTCTTTATGTGGACACGCTCACTTTAAAAATTAACAAATGGAAATGAATAATTAAACAGTGAGAAAACAAATAAAATGCCAGCAGTATCGTAACCAGATTCCTCCTAAATAGTTTAAACATCTACACATCTCTGACATACAAAAGTGTTGGAATATGTTAACATTTGAGGGCTGTTTTATGGACTGCCTCCTTGACCAGAGCTGCTGTAATGATGAGTAAAGGTCCTTTTTAAATAAATATCCTCAAATTCCAGAGAGAGAGAGTGCCTGAAGCAAATGCACTGAATAAATGTGAGAGCTTCTTATTGGAGTGACATTAAATTAAATAAGACCGGGTGGCCTGGGGAAATGGAGTCAGGTTACCCAACAGCCATTAATGAGAAAACCCATATTGACCCCGCTGTAGAGTGGACGAAGCGTTTCTCCTGTTGACTTACGGCCACGCTTCACTCGTCCTCCCCCACTTCACTCCATCTTTCCCAAAGCTCAAGAGAGCAAATGGCAATTAGATCTATAACATTTATTTTAGGGGTAAGCTCGTCCAAAAAGAATAGCAGGATGGTGATACTGATGACTAGCGTGAGCCTCAAAACAGCTCCTCTACGGGTGCCTGGTTCGCTAAATCGTTCGAATGCTTTCCTTCGCGCTCTCCGCTTTGTCTCTTTGGTGTTGAGGTGCTAGATTGCTAATTCAGAATGCATTTTGGATGCTAATACAGTTGTAAGTGCTTTCATAGATCATGGATGCGCAGTTTGCAGTAGAAAACAAAGGAGATGAATACATTTATGATATGGAAAGACAACAGGCGGCACATGAAAGGCAGGCCTTTATGAATAAGGCAGAGACCTCTGCGCCGGATATTGACTCAGGACATGGCAGCATGCTTTGAAATTCACTTTTTTTGAAGGCAGTGCAGCAGATGTATTTTTTACAGCGTCTAGACATGTATTTCATTTAAACAAGCTGCGTGGCGTAAGGCGGCTTCTGCTCACAGGGACTCCTCATCTGTGATTTCACATGTTGTCACAGACTGGCGTGAAACCCCGGAGTTTTACGTGTCTGCGGACACACCATGCGACATTCACTCACTTCTAAGCAAGTACATCTTGGGAGAAAAAAAAGAAGAAGCTATTCTCAATCCATATCTTTGTTTTCCAGTAGGGATGTGAATGTACTTCAAACGAGATCAATTTTTTTCCTGAGAGGAGAAATTGCAAAAAAATATGGTATTTGCCTTAATGGCAGATTTTTTGCACTTGTTTCAAGCAAAACATCACTAAATGTTTTATTTATTATAACAGCCATTTTTTATCCCACTGAGATGGCTCGAAATGAGTGACGCGGAAAGAAGGAAAGAAAGAAAGGAAGAAAGTAAAAAGGACAGGGAGAAGGCAACCAGTTAACACAACAGACTGTCAGACTCGGTGCCCAGGGCAAGACATCTTATGACGATAGTGCATAACTACATGGGAAGGAAATTACAGCTCCTGTCACTGTCTCTTTCTGTCTGCTATACGCAGCCAGCTTCGTGGTTTTGAAAATCTACGAATGGTGTTGAAGTCTGCCACATGGTGGAATCAGACACTGCAAATGTGACCCAGAGCACGAGAAAGAGAAATAGAGGGTGAAGAAGTGAGAATACCTCAAGACTAAGAAGGAAAGAGAGGCAGTCAAGAGAGGGGATAGAGAGCATTTACCTCTCGTGCAGTTCCTTCAGTGTCTGATCTCTTTCATCTAACTGAGCCCTCAGGCTCTTGTTAGCAGCAGTGTGTTTGCTCATCTCACTGCTGGCATTCTGCGGAGAGAAAGAGTCGCACATTTATCCTATCATCTGATATCCCATCGTGCAGGACTCATTTATGAATATTGAGCCATCGGGATGCTTAATGAGGATGCTGTTTCACATCTGTTTCACAGAAATACACACATCTACATATGTCCTGCGTATGGGCATATGGTCAATGATGTGGCGTTAATTTTTTATTCACATCTATGAGGTAATTAAAAAATATGTACAATTATGTGTGTATTTTTGTAAGGCTTGAAGTAAATAAATGTTTAGGTGATGTAACTGTCAGGATATTGTAATAAAGTAAAATGTTTCCTTAATATTAAAAAAAAAAAGTTAAATTATGTACAGTAGATTGATATATATTTTATTATTATTTCTTAAAAAGGAATACATTAATAAAATGGTAAATCTTTGAAGAAAAAAGTTAGCCAAATCAAAGTCTGATATTAGTTTGATATTAGAATATATAAGATATGCTGACCTTTATATGAAAATGCAAGGTTGGTCAAATGGAGTAACACGAAAATTGGTAATTTATCATTTGCAAACAAACAAACACAAAAAACAAAATAAGCTAAAATGATTGTTTTTTTCATTAAATGATTATGGCGTGCACACAGTCAAAAAAATGAATTTACTTAATGGTTACACTCCGTGTCATTTGTTTAGAGCCATTAACCCAAATTTTGTAGAAAATGGTTTAAACATTTTGAAAAATAGAAAAGAACAGAAATACAATGACAATTGCATTCTGAAATAGATTTTTTTTTTCATTCCTCCTTTTCATCATCTCATACATCCTTATTTGTCACTAAATCTTATAGCACCGTATATTTGTATATTTATCATTAATAGCATTATTTATTATGCTAGGTTTTGATCTATTTAGTGGCAGATTTGTTCAACCTCTGTGAATGTGTGTCAAGGTAAGAGGCACACTGAAAACTCTGACGACAGCTTGAGTTGGTGGGATCCCTGTGATCATGTGAATGATGGATATTTGTATGTGCACCTTGTCTTTAGTTGAAAGGAATGGAGGACTCGTTTATGTAGCACACATCCTGACTGCATATAACATACACCTACACACACTCTCCTGTCTCTTGAACATGACACTACCATTGAGACCAACACAAAAATATAAAGAGCAGTGCCAGACCCCATATTTCAATTTGCTGATATTATAGACCAAAAACTTGTTTATAGGGAGAAAAAGAAAAGAAGAAAAAAGAGAAAAAAAACACACTTCAAACGGATAAAGTCAAACTTAACATTTCAATGCACGTTTGAACTTTGTTTTAATGTTCAGCTTTTTTGTTTGTATGTTCTGGCCATCAAATCCATGCATGACTTCATTTATCAATAAATAGAGTGTATAAATAATATAAACTCTTTCTATCTACTTCATTTACCAATAAATAGATATAAATACAATTATAAATTAGATTTAGCTTTAATATGTACCTGTACTACTACACTTTACAAAGCTAAAGTAGAAAGCGGTGGGAAAAGGTAAAAGCCTATCAATTTTATTTGAGCTATATATTTAGTTAATAATATTTGAATAATAATTTCCTATTTTTATATAAAATATCAACAATGGGTTCATTTTCTCATCTTACAATAGTCTAAAAATGGTTGTGAAACTATTGCAGAAGATACATAAACAAATACTAAAATTATTTAACATTCTTAAATATTTTAAGACAGTTGAATTATTGAAAAATAATACCCACCCGAGGTGTAACAGCCACTCCGCTGCATGTCGCGGCCGCATTATTACCTCAAGGTGTGCATTATTTGTCAATAATTCAACGGCACATTGTTAGTTATTCCTTATTTATATTACATTGCATTATATTATTTTATATTATATTAAATATACCTTCTTTTCTATTTTTGCTTTCTAACAAACCTGACATTGTGTGCGAATATCGCTGGCCTGTGATGAGCTGCATGTTATGTTCCTCATAAATCGCACTGAATAAAAGTGACTGCAAGTGACTGTAAATAATAAATACAAGAGAGTTATACATACCCAAAATATCCGTTTTGCTTAGGCCTTTACAAAGAAAATCCTTCCAAAAACAGCGATTACATAAATCTGTGTCATGAACAATATATTCTGTACTCATGTACTGATGCTGTTTTAATCTATCAATCAAATACATAAGCTGAACCTACTGAAATGAACGTAATTGTAAGAGACCTTCAGTCGGTGAGTGAGCTGTTTGACTTGGGCCTGCAGGCGCTCCAGGTCTACGGCAGGGGGGTTCATTGACGTTTGCTGCCGTATTCGTCTCCATTGCTCTAACTCCATCTGCAGAGACGCCTTCTGCTGCTCCAGACCAGCCAGCTCGCACGCCTGCTTCTGCTTACCAACACACAAACAACGAATAAACAAACCCACATGTAGGAGCTCTTACAACAGCTGCGTAACAAAGGAGCAGATAAGTATCAATTAAGCGAGCTGCATGACAAATAGGCAAAAGTCTGATTAAACATTTTCTGGTGAATTTTCTGATTAAGGAGCATTTTTTTTTAGGCTTAGGACTACGTAGCAGTTTGTGATTAAAGCCCTAAATCCGATTAAAGCTTTATGCTAATAAGGAGGCAGATCATTCTTCCGTTTTTCTGTTGATTGTCAGCCTTAATAGAGCCATTGTCGGCTCGTCCCAGTGCACTCTGGGAGTTTATCAGCACTGCGTAGAGCTGAAAGCTGAGCACTAGGACTAATTGCTCATACACTCACTAACATACACAGTTACTGCATAGAACTAAGTGAATAACACAAAGCCCTGTTTGGGGAATAAAACCACAGAGTTTATAACAACACTCAGATGCAATACTTCACTCTCTGTCCAAACATAATGATTTCTTACTGCACCCAGCATACAATATGGGGCAAATCGGAGGAAAACGTCCACACACACATACACAGTTTCATGTGGAACATCTCAAACATGCAACTGCTGATATCTGGTTTCTGACCTTTTAATAGAGCATTCCCTTTCTCTCTCTATCTTCTTTTTTTTT
>SCHK01442195.1:2182-12573 GCA_004124795.1 Poropuntius huangchuchieni
TTTAAAATAGGAAAAATATGCTATAGAAAAATAATTTCAGATTTTTTTTTTCTCAGAAAACACAAGATTTAGTTTTCAGAAAGCCTTTTCCCAAAAGGTCCATCTGGAAAAAGTCCATCTGGTCGTCTTATAATCAGGGTCGTCTTATATCTGGGTCAGTACGGTACTAAACAAAGTCATAAAAATCTTTTTTTTTGGCTCCTCAAAAAGGGATCCTCACATTTGGAGCTTTGTAGCATCAACATTTTTTGAAAACGCCTGTGTTAGAGATCATTTGCTTAATGGCATCTTCAATTGGATGACATTAAGATGATATCAACAGCAACCGTTCTAAACAAGAATGTGATGATATCTAGAGCCACTTAACCTGGAATCAAAGAGGTAAAAGAGGTCAAACTCTGTTACAGCAAGCCTGCAGCATTCCTCATTTATCAGCATAAACTCTTCAAATTCTCACATCGTGTTCTTACTTACAGAATTACATATTCGTCAAATGTGCAAGCTTCTTTTTTGACAGTCATGAAACCCTCAAACATCAGGAAAACCGTAAAGGCTCAAAACTGCGAATCAAAACCCACATCTCACTGTAATCGACCGCCATCAAACCTCAGCTGTTAGATAAAGTTGTTCAGCGGTTTTAAAACATACCATGACAGAATGAAATGTCCGATCTATGAACTGTTGTCCAGTGCTTGTGTGTGTGTGTGGATATGGGTTAACAGTCGGGTTCAAGTTGCATGTTAAACAAACAGCACTTTTGAATGCTGAGCTCCAGAGGTAAGTAAATTAGTGTAAATTTGCACAAGTAACCTAATTTTGAGGGAAAACATATGCAGGAATTTTAATTGGACACAATGGAGCTGGAATCACGCAGCAGCCGGAGACAAATTAGCCGAAACCGATGGGAAGACTAATGGTTTGTGTAGGCTGCCGCTGCTGCCGTAGAGAGAAAGAGAGAGAGACAGACAGACAGAGAGAGATACAGTTACAGTCCAGTCAACCAAGCATGAAGGAATGGGTCAGTGTGTATCCGGAAGTTATTTATTCTGTCATGCTGGGAAAAAAAAAAAATGAGAGATTAAGGAGTAATTTTACTCAGTTTGATGTTGCAAATCCCACCAGTAGAAGTCAATGTAGTTAATCGGTAATTTTTCTTAAAATTTGACTTTAATGTTTAGTAGGTATGTGGGGCATGTTTATGTAGCTTGTGTTGGAGGAAGAGAACCCAAAAGAGAGAGAGAAGGATTTGTTTATAAACCGGCAGTGACAAGGGGGAAGCCATCTGACATGTTTAAACTAACCTGCCATGAACCGGTCGCCAAACTCCTTCACAAGTTCTGCAAGTGTGTGTATGTGTGTAAGTTTGTGTGTATGCATGTATATGTGGATTACAGAGGTTAAAACGTGGTTTTTAATGTACATATGCTACCCCTTAAAACAGCGCTTTATGAAAACAGTGGCTGGTTGCCAATCAGATAAACTCAGAAAAAGGCAGTGAGAGAGTGAAAGACGGAGAAAGAGAGAAGGGGGTCGTGGAAGAGGAAGGGAATCGTGAGGGAAGAAGTGAAAATGCAAGGAAAATTGAAGATTGTCTTGGTATGTAATGCACATTATGGCATAGCTCAGACAAAAATGAACATTTTGTCATTGTTTCTTGTTTCAGTCCTGTATGGTTTTTGGAACTCATCAAATTTTAGTTTCCCTCCAGTGAGCTCCTCTGTGAACAGATCATTGAGTCAGTAAGATCTGAATCAGTCAGATTTGTTATGGAATCATTCAGCTGGTTGTGTGAACTGAATCAATTGATTTATAAAAAAAGATCTCGCACAAAAACATGATTTGTTCATGAACCAGACGAATCACTGATTCACTCATAAACAAGGGTGAATGTTAAGATTTTAAATAAGTTTTGTTCCTTACCCAAAGTCATTAAATCTAATGTTTGAGTCATGTGGACCATTTTAAACATTCTTCAGTGGTTCTTTTGAATCCTTTTTGAAGTTTGAAAGCCCATTCCCCATTCTTTGCAACTGGAAAAGAGTAGTAAAGTAATAACCAGAAAATTCTTGCACATTTCTCTCTGTATATCATATATGTTTGAAACAACAATTTACTTCTTGAGTGAACTATTCCATCTGAAATATATAGGAATATAAACAGAAGATACATTTACATACAAACAAATAATCTGCAAAAAGATGTAAAAACCTCAACTGATCTGGCTGAGCTCAGTCTGAATTAAATTTTTATTGGGTTGTAAGTAGGTCTGAAATAATTAGATCAATGGAAAAAAAAATTACGTATAAACATTTGAATCCAATTATCTTCTCAGATCCAAAAAGTGGCGTGATGCATATGTTTACATACCTCTTTTATGTCTTGAATGTATGTTTATTTTTGCATTACAAACTGTGGAGAAGACTTAATATTTACCAAAAATTTGCAAAAAAAAAAAACCTGACACCTGTCAGCTTTCTTTTTAAATGTCATCAAGGTTTTGTTATCAAATTCTAGATGACGCAGACTGATTAATGTAACTTAATTTGTTAGTAATCACATCATTATCTACACAGCACAGCTGATTGGTTTCTTTTCCATCAGCAACTAATGAGCATGCTGCTAATCATATAAATACTTGTCCACTGTTAGCTTTAGCAGTTTGCAGTGCACTTTCAGAAACCCTCCAACCTCCCCAGCTCCACCTGTATAGATCTGCTAATAATTGTATGTCTGTGTGGGGGTAATTCATGTATGTTATAAATGCAGCAGCATGTCTATGGTTGTATTGGCAGTTTTGATTTTTGCTCTGTCGCAGCAGCGTAGCAGATCTATATATACATTACCATGCCAAACTCTCTGAGAGTTACAGAATGACAGTTATACTCACATCCATTGACATTATGGCTGTAACTTTCTTTGGGTCTGAATGCAGCCACTAGGCACTTTGTTTGGAGTACCATATTTAAACTAATATATGAATTGGATTGAAAAGTTTTGGGTACATACAAACAGAACTTTCAGAATCTGAAACCTTAATTGAATTAATTTCATAGACACATCCACGTATGCATTTATTTTCAGGGGATTTTGATATGAAAATACAACATGGCACCGTTTTCCTGCTTTTAATGCTTTCCGCACTCATTTTCTTGGTCTTTCTTTCTTTTTAACTCTCTCTGTCATTCCCTCATGCGTTATTTCTCTCCGTTTTTTGAAGATTGAGGAACACTGCCGTGTTGACTGAAAAAGACTTCGTCCCAGATCAGCTCGATCTCCTCTTCTTTAAACACCCCCCGCCAATTTCTGTCACTCCGGGAGACGAACGCACGTTGCCGAGCTTCTTTTTCCCCCCTTCCTTCTTCCCCACTGGCTGGCTAAAACACGGTTCCCCTGCCTTTGAAGTGGCTGCGTGCAGAATGGAGATTCTTTGCATGGTAAATTCGCCCCAACGCCCGCAGCATATCCATTACACAAGTTTAAAGAATGCTGGAGACTCGTTCGTGAAGGCGGCCTTTTTTCCCCCACTTCACAACCAATTTCTCTGTGTTTTGAACTTGGGCACTCATGAGCCATGTAATCTATAAATTAGGCCCGTCTTGGGCGCGCAAACTCCACCAGCCATACTGTGTTTGAAGTGCAATTATTTTGCTCATTACAAGTTCATTTTATTGTTATAGTTTGCAAATGTTTCCCGGGGTCACAGTGTTAAAAGTTTGAGAAGAAGTGCGAAAGAGGAAATTAAGAAGGCTGTTGAGCAAGAGTGGCGGCTTTGAAGGATTCAACCAGTCTTTTTCTAAATGTGTGAAGATATTAAGCAAAATGACACTATCAGCTGAAAACTTTGGGAGGTGATTTGGAAAATCAAGTTGGTTAATTCACCTCTAAGTGTGACTTTAAATTGATATTTAGTTATATTGATCAAAAGGTGGAAAAATGACACCTCAAACTTATCTTTAAATGAACCAGCACTCCAGTACGATGAATGTTTAAGTCTGATAGCTTTGATTTGTTCTTGGCATTTATCTGTTTAATGGTACTTATTTCCAAATGTCAGTCAGAGTATATGAAATATGTACAGCTTCCTGTATGGATGTATTTTGAGAGCGTGTGTGTGTGTGTCTGAATTATGGAACAGCAAAACAAGGCCAGTGTGTTCTCTGATTTCAATTTTGCACACTAATGTTATCCGGTCCCGGAACAAAGCAAACATTTGTGTTCCTTCGTAAAGGCCAGTCGTAATGACGTAACAGAGTCTAATATCACCCGCTCAGATCAACATGAAATAATAGCCATCACTTTTAAGCTGATTTGATATTTAGTGTCTCATTTCCAATTAAGCCTTCTGATATCAGGCCTGCCTAAAATGATGAAATGGAGCTAACAGTTCGCTGCAGTCAGGAGATCACCCTATGGATATGCCCTAATAGCTACACTTTTCATTAGTCACTTATAATTAACAAAAACAAGACGTGTTTTAATCAGTTAGCGGTCCAGAGAACAAAATGTAAACACTGCACGCTGACCCATAATTTCCCACAAAGCTCTTTAAAGAAATGTTAAGGGTTTAAAGAAAGTTAAGCTCTATGGACAACATCTGTGGCATGTCAGTTACTACTACAATAAGCATGTATTTTTGTTAAAACACCCCTTTTCCAATTTTTCTGTAATTCCACTTTAGAAAAATGTATTATTTGAGTTTTAGTGGTTACTGTACACATAACCACTGATTTGTGTATTTATATTATATCTATTTGTATTATAACTATTTTTGGGTGCCTTGGTTACTAAGTGTTGTTTTTTGGTGCATTTGTCTCTATGGAATTTTTGGACCTTTTAGTTAGCATATATTGTAAAAGTTAGTGTACTGGCTTTGATTTTTCATGAATTGAAAGACTGAATTTGACTTTGCTGCTCAAGTTTTAAAGCAATTGCATCCAATGTAATAATGCATACATAAAGTTCTAGCACATATCAATGGCTTACTCTGCATTAGTAACTTCCTTACTAACTATTAATAAGCCACAAATTAGGATATCATTGAAGTAAATGTCTTAGTTAATAATTAGTTAATCATGAGAATTGGTCCCCAAACTAAAGTGTAACCAAATTTACATAATTAACATTAGAATCTTAAATGTATGCATATGCATACATATGAACAACTGAGGCATGTTCGCATATAGATTTGTTGTGTCATAAAACATTGAATTCATGCAATTAGTTGATTTTATGATATTTAATTGCTTAAATATGTTCAGTGCCATTACATTTATGTTGCACATTTTGTCATCCATTCTGTTTGTGCATTATATTTAAAGTTATCAGAAGCAGTGTATAAAAATAGTATATTATGACAACAGTATATATCCAAGTGTAAAAAAAATGTATGTGTAACTATTACTTAGATCAAACTGTTCTGTCAGACTAGTTTCATGTGAACAAGCCCAGTCATAACTACATAATTTCTGCTTATTTTCATAAACTGAAGGATGTCTCAAGACGATATTATTTTCTATGGTAATCAACAGCATGTCACAGATGCAGTCAATAGAGCGTGTATTGAATCCGAAACATGGCTTAAAGAATTTCCACAATGTTTACAAAATATTACATACGTTTTTCACTCCAGGCTTGTGTATATTTACCCAGACATTATTCTGCAACCCACTAGGTTTAAACAACAGTAAAAGAATACGTAGGTTCAGGGTTTCCTTTGTTATTCTTAAGAAGTGAAAGCAACTGTAGCCATTTGAGGTTTGTTCGTAGTTTTGATTGAGTCTACTCAGTTTTATAACACACACACACACACGCTTGTTTTTCTCTTTTCATCAGCTGAAGAGATAGTGAATGTTGTGTTTCTCTCTTCTTTCTCTCCTTTTCTCGTTGTCAACTTGTGTCTTTAATACCATCAATGCTAAATAAACTTTGCCCACATTAATAGTTGTTGGCGAGGTGCCTGCGAGAACAAAAACAAAAGGCAGAACAGGTTCAAAGGCAATGCGTCTACCAGCTTTCTCTATTCCTTTCTCATCCCTGTCTCTTCTCCTCTTCCTTTGGTTTAGGCGAAAGCGCTTTGTCTGGTAAACGGCTCCATCTTTTTGATACAGGCGTTTATTAGCTGTTGAGTTTAATTAAAAAAGGCCATTCATATGAAAATGGGACTTTGATAGTGATTGGTTTCCCCAGCAGCCTCTTCCAGATGCTTTTAATTAGAGCACTGTTTGATTGACATCAAGCCCGTAGGCTGGTGGCTGACTGCAGACGCATACACACACACACACACACACATGCATACAGTACACAAACACTCATAGTCATATGCACAAATTCACTCATGCAGTCACATGCACTGTGTGTGTACCACAGATCCAGTTCATTTTGACACAGTGAATGGCCAGGTAATTAGTGAGGAGGCAGAGCTGAGCCAAAGTTAATCACCTTGGCCTTGTCAGTCATGCTCTTTGCACATTGTTCACACATATAATTAATGCAACGCCCGCAAATTGGCGCCCTTACAAGCTGACCGGCAACACACATACACACACACACCTTTCATGAGAGTGGCCTTAAAGTAAAATTCCGGGTTCAGTACAAGTTAAGCTCAATCGAGAGCATTTGTGGCACAATGTTGATTACCACAAAATAATTTTCACTCATCCCTAACCTCAATTTAAAAACTGATGTTACATTGAAGCACTTACAATAGGAATGAATGGAGACTTTTTTTTGGGGGGGGGGGGGTTAAAAAGAGAAATGTGAAGCTTATAATTTTATAGAAACACCTTCAATAATTATTCTGTTAAAACTTAACATCAAGCCCGTAGGCTGGTTGATTACCATGAAATAATTTTAACACTAGTTTCTTTTTTTTAAATTTCTTTTTTTTATTGAGGTTACAGAGAATTGAGGTTACACTTACGTTAGAAGTGAATGGAGTCCATTTTTGGAGGATTTAAAATCATAAAATTTTATAAACGCACTTACATTCATTCTTCTGTTAAAACCTGTAACAGCTTTTATTTGAGCTAAACAGGATTGGTTCGGTTGAGTCAAAGTTTCATTAGCCCATGCATAAACATCTGATGAATCGGCTGTGCTTGAATTTGGGTGCTTTATGATTGGCTGCTCTGCCTACGACTCACTCCAGTCTACAGTCCAGTGAGTATACCTGCCGTAGTGGTTCAGACGCTCCTTTTAAAGAGATTATTAGCAGAGACAAAAGAGTCTTGGACTTGGGACATTGGGTTGTGTTTGGTTTGATTTGTATTGTTTTGAGAACTTTTACATTGCTACAACAGCTCATTACACCAGCAGCCAGGCACCCTGCTTTACACACTAATGATGCTAACGTTTTAAGAAATATTGTTATCTTTTCTGTTGTTTTTTTGTTCTAGTATAGTGATATACTTTTGAGCTTAATAAAGCCTTTTCTTATTGAGCCTTATGTTTGCATGCTTCCCTCCTTTTGTTGCTTCCCTTTGAGCCATGGGTTGTAACAAGTTGGGGGCTCGTCCGGGATTCCCATTTGAACGAATCGTTTGAATGAATGACTCAATGACTCACTCATTAAACACTCTCTACTGGCACCTACTGGCGTTTTAATTTTGTTGAAAAGTATTATTTCCACCATCATTTCTTGTTTGTGTATTCAAAAAAAATATTTAAAAGAATCTCATAATAATTAATCCAGTTGTATTTTTTTCAGTGTAAATGATTTAATTTGATAAAATATAGATAATAACGATCACATTATAATAATTTAATTTATAGATCAAATGTAAGAATTTGAAATGAAAGTATTTATGAGATTAGTGGGAAAATCCCCTCTAAAAAGGGAAAAAAAGGGTCATTTTATTAAATATAAAAACATGCAGATTTATATGTCACAGCTGTATATATATATATGTATGTGTGTATATATATATATATATATATATATACACACATATATATATATATATATATATATAAGCCTGATACCATAGAGACCCACCACATAACAAATCCCAATTTAACCCCTGACTATACATACATTTTTTCATGCTAAAATAATGTTAACATGAATATACTCTTGTGGCTATACTATTGAAACTATACTATAACTATACTATTGATTTTAATGTTTACAAATTAAAACAATTTATATATTAATTTATATTTATTTTAAAAATAAGAAGGACAGTTCTAAAACAAATTTGGTAACACTTTGCTTGAAGCCATCATTTATAATGCATTGCAATGCATTATATATTTTCATAAATAATTGTTTACTGGCAGGTTCCTTGTTATACATGAAACAACATGTTTGTGTTTTAATTATACTTTCTGAGGTCTATAAATTAACTGACACAACGCACTGTGGTTACAGCTATTCATGAGATCATGTATTATACATAATGCTTCATACAGACTTCAAGTAAAGTGTTACCATGATAAATTGAATCAGAATGATCCCAAAAGTGGTGTCAAATGAGCTTGACTTGCAAGTAAGCTAGTAAACGTGAGCCACTGAATTCAGTACTGATGTAACTCCAGAGAAAGGCTATTTTTCTTTTGTTTGGTCACTGCGGTGCAGGCCTCATCTGCTCTCTGTGCACGCTCACTCGCTCCCTGCTGTATTATCTGAGTGTCAGCTCCGCATGTGGCACTGATAAATTTATTTCACACATGTTTATGGCTGCTGGTTTACGTGGAGCTTCATCCCAACCTGGCTTCTCCAAGTGTACAACTCCATTTTATGGAAGAATACAAAGAGATGAGGACGTTTTGGAGGGGGAAGAGAGAGATACGGGTCGGAATGACTGATGTTACAGTGTAAAAGTCCCATCTGCCCTCAAGGGTTATTGTTATAATACTCCTCCTGCGTACGATTTATAAGCGTGCACACTCTTGCAAATCCAGTTCACTTTTTGCTGTCCCCGCTTACCTAGAACTAACTCCGACCCATCAGCCCTCATTTACGCTTGCGTGTCTTGTGTTTGCACTTTGTTTGGTTTGCCCACGTTTGGCTTTGATTTGGGAGACAGCGCTAAAAGCCTGGTGAAATCTGTAGAGAAGCGTTTCAGGCCAAAACCTTTTTCCAATTACCCAGTCTTCATTACTGCGCTGTCATAGCTCGCTCTATGGAACTCCAGGCCTTTACTTTATGGCTGTGGAACAAAAAGCCCCGCTGTTGTTTTTTCATATAGACTGATTTCCTGTTCACCCAGTTTAATACATGAGAATTGGACTCAGATATCATCCAGTAGGAGGCACAGACAGAAAATGGCATTTTCTTGCCCAAACCGAGAACCAGGCACGCTGTCTTCCACAGGTTTCACGATGGTCGCCGTCCTAATGTGTCTTTATTCAATTAGGAAGCAGTGAGTAGGTATTCCGGCTCAATTATTCTTAGTTTGGGCCTCTTAGTATCTGATATTTGTGAGCTATTTTTCTTTTAGCAGGAAATGCAAGTAGCAGCAAGTCAATGAAGACATTGACATTAGGTTATTTATGTGTGTGACTACATTTTCATCTAGTATATTTGATTGATAAAAATTATGGAGTAAAATGAACGGGGTATGTGTTTCAGTGCTGTCCAATATGGCAATGTCTGAGCAATGTCATATCAATTAGAAAAACTTGTTATGATGCTTACTTTAAAAGTATGGTTGCTCTACCATGGTGACTATATCTAAAATTGTTATACTGCGTATACAGTAGGGGCCAGAGAAGATATTTCTCAGAATTGCTTTTATACAAATAAGTATATTTTATATAGTATGAATGTGTGTAGTATGAATGTACTACAGGTACCATTTTGTCATTGACATATGACCTACAGCATTAGTTGTGTCGCTTTGCTGCCAATAACAGCTCCTCTCCTGTGGCCTCATCGGAGGTATCCATTATGGGCATTTGAAAACATCTACTTTCCAGACTACTGTTTATGAGTTCTGTTAATTTGGCCATACTACTCAACTGACATACTGTTTTCTGCCCACTATTTAGTATTCAAACACCTCATCACGGTAATATGCCAAAAAAAAAAACACATGTGAATGCTAATGGCCTCGTCAGATAGATATGCGCATTTCAAAACATCTACTTTCAGAATAATGTTTTATGAGTTTAAATTTTAAATACTGTGAAAAATGTTCTTAAAATGGCTCTGTATGTGTGATGTTAACAATAGCTAGTTGTTGCTATCCAGGCTTATTTGAAATACATGCCTCTACCTACATTTCTGCAAAAAAAAAAAAAAAAGTATAGGGTACAACGGGGTAATAGGCGCCATGGGGTAAAAGGCACCTTTGATATTAATTTAATCTAAACTACTAGATAGCACAAAAACGTGGCGTATCACTTTCAAAAACATCCGGTTTTCAAGATGCGTGTGTTTATCTGTTTGA
>SCHK01442196.1:5731-21106 GCA_004124795.1 Poropuntius huangchuchieni
ATACCCACCTGAGGGCACTGCAAATATGGCTGCAGAGTGAACTGAATTTTCCTAAAAGGTACTTTGATATAGTCCATACAACCATGGACCACGGTTTCATAGTACTTTTTTGGAGCGTAAAAAGTCAATGGAGTTTTGAAAGTCACTAAACATACAGTATTTGGACAGTCAAGCCACATTAAAAAATGTATCATGTTTTTCGCAATATATGTGTAAATATCAAAACAAGGCATTTCTTTTTAAACAAATATGGTACAAGCACACTTATTGTTACTGTGTTTAAATCTTGCTCAAAATGAAGACAAAAAGTTTCAATCTGATTAATATTTCATACATTATAATAACTATTCTGATAGAAAACCTGCATAAACTTGAGAACTGACTTCATACACCTTGGTATAAACAAAAAAAAAAAGTGGCTCAGAAAAGTGAAAGGCCTGGGCATTATTTGATTGAAGATGCCATTTGGTTTGATATTCATCATCTAATGCAATGAGAGGCAAACATTTTTAAAAGTGACTTAGGCTGATGATACACGGGGCAACTTTTTAAGCAGTTTTGCTTGGGCACTTTCCCATTGAGAATGGGTAACAAATTTCTATCTAGATACCTTAGATTGGTCGTGGGCCCCGTGTCTCACCTGGTTGCCTGTTGATGTCAACATTACTCAACAAGTTGCCCCATGTATCATAAGCCTTAATGTCCAAAATCTCCACCACTGTATCCATTTGTGTTCCACAGGAGAAAATAAATCATACAGGTTTTGAGCAACATGAGGGTGATTTTCATGACTATCCCTCAGCGAGACACTGGGGTACAGCGATAAGGTTTCGTCAAGTGAGATGCAGGAACATCTGGAAAAGAAATATCCCCCTCACAGTGGACCAGAACAGATACGGTCCCATAAACACTCTTTAATTCACATGATCTTTCAACTCCGCGTCAATCCTTTGTTCAGTCTGTCCGAGCTATCTGTACCTTCTGCCTTCTCGCTCTCTTCCCCTCTCCAACTTCTTCTCAGTGTAGTACGTTCCTCTAGTGAGCAGCACGCAAACGCAGGAGGAGTCAATACGGATCCACCTCCATCCTACCCTCTTGGTTTCGTCCGAGGTGAGCGCGCGTACGTACGACTGTTTGGTTTCGCACCTGCTCATCCAGTGTTTCTTATCCACCCCCAAGCAGCTGGCCCCCTCCACCGCCTGCACTTCACCTTTCCTATTTGGATCTGGCTTACGGCACTTTGTTTCGTAGAAATACTGCTTGAGCGGCCCAGTCTGGGTCTGGATCTCTTGCAGAATAGTGACGGTGTTGCTCCGGAAGTCCACCGCCGTCTTCTTGTTGGTCACCCACCCGCTTTCGGCCTCGCATACGGAGCGTTCAATGCCTTGTGCGCTGTGGGCGGCTTGGCGCTTGCGGCGGACACCTGGAACGGGGCCGTCAGAATCAGAGAGACCCAAGAGTAAGTTCCTGTATGTTTCTCTGTCGCCTCCGTGACCGGACGTGGTAGCATCCATCATGTGACTTTCCTCGTCCTCAACGTCATCCGCCAATAAGCCCAACTCCAGCATTAAGAGCAGAGGCGGGTGTTTGGGTGGGGAAAGGGCCGGGGAGAAGAGCACCCGTGGATGGGCGTCCAGCAAAAGCATCTGATCTTCTTCTCGAAGGCCTTTGTCATCAAACCCAAAGCCCGGTTCTGCTCCAAAGCCTCCAGATTGCTGGAGCAACTCTTTCGCATTTGTCTGAGCTTCGTCCAGATGTTCCTGCACTGGAGAGCTCGGACCTTCAAGAGGCCCGTCTTTCAGTTCACTTCTTGTGTTCCTGTCATCTTTAAGAAAAGTCTCTGCCTCAATACTGCTTTCTTCATGAAACTGGCTACGTTCAAGCTGATAGTCCTTGAGAATATCGTTGCTTTGGGAACTGGCTATTTTTTGTGATTTGTGTTTCCTAGGATTATGTGGCCTGGAGGCATCTGCTCCGGTAGTCCTACCTCCACCCGTGTGGTCCTGCTTTGGGTTATTGACAAAAATGTCTTCTGTTAGAAGATTCTCTCTATCTTTGGATATATGGTCCTCCTCAAACGCACTCTGCGTATCATCTGTTCTGTGAGGAGCTGTGTCGTGTGTGCTGTGGTGAGTAGAGTCGTGGTCCACAGATGATGAGTTGGTCAGCACGCTGCTGTTGCTGTCGTTTCTGCCAGGCTCTATCATTGCGGCAACAACCCTGGGCACAGGACTTTGAGGGAAAGGCAGGGCCGAGGCGATCACCATGGCAACCAGGGGAAGCCAGTGCATCACTCCCAAGACGTGTCAACTGTGAGTTGATAAAAAAAAAAGCAAGAATTAAAAAAGCGCATATAGAGGAAGAACAGTGGAGTTTAAGATGACATCACAAATATTTACTTCGGAATGTTTAGAATGTTAGAGTGTAACAGATTATAGAAACAAAAAAGAATAAATCCCGGACACTATCGACACTTGCAATTGTATAAAAATATAAACGTGTTCACTCACATTGTTTCAGTCCCGTGACCTTCATCAGGCATATACAGACAGTTCTTGTCAATTCAGTTTAAAAACAACACATGACCAATCACTGCANTGTATTCACTCACATTGTTTCAGTCCCATGACCTTCATCAGGCATATACAGACAGTTCTGTCAATTCAGTTTAAAAACAACACATGACCAATCACTGCAACACACGGACACATCATTACCAATCAAAATCAATGATGTAATACATCATTAAACCTACCTCATCATATATTTTGATACAATTGCAAGTACAGAGAGTTGTGCAAGGGTAACTGTAGATTAGGGTTGCAAAGGGGGGAAAAATTTCCGGTAAATTTCCTGAAACTTTCCAAAAATTTCTAGAGGATTCCAAAAAATCCTGAAAAGTTTCCAAAATTTCTGATATGTTTCTGAAATTTACCTTTTTGCAACCCTACTGTTGTTTGATTGCTTCGTTCTTGCAAATAGTTGTTGATTGGATAGAGGCAGATCTGAATGCAAGCTTGCTGACAATTGTAATAAAGTGTTGGGGTTTGCCAGAAAAGTCCAGCATATCTCACTAGAGAGAAAGACCAGAAGATCATTTGAAACTGTGATTAAAAGTAAAAAAAAAAATTAAATAAATAAATTACAAAAAATTTATAGATGAATTGCTCACAATAAAATCTATAACATGCATTTGGAACATAGATAGGGAGCATTTCATTTTATGCTGACTTCGGAATAAGAAATAAAGTCACAGATGTAAAATCACAATTATATGGTGAGGCGGAAACAGGTTTTCAAAAGAACTTGCTCAATGCCAGCTCATAAAAATAAGGTAAAATAAGCCTAAAACTGTAAAACTATAGCTTTACAGCTTTGGCATATGCTAGTGGAAAAAAGATGCAAAATTGCAAGCAGCAGATTCATGTCTCTGTGCAGAGGGAGAGTGGAGCCGGCTTCACTATCGCCGGCTCCGGTTGGTTGGCGCAGACATGAAGTCACCGGCTAGCCGATGTCTGGCAAAGCTCCGTTTGAAATAAAGCCACTAACAGTGTTGGTCTGGTGCTGGCCTAGTTTCACACGAGACCACAAACAACTCTGGTATGTGTGGAAAAGGTTGTAAATTTCACAGATTATGAGCATTACTGAGGCAAACAAAAAGATGCAACTTTACTGCAGAATAAATAAATAAATAGAAGAAGACGATGTTGCTTTGGACCTCAGATAAAAGCTCATGATAAAAGCTGCATGCCTTATATCCTTTTTTCCACATGTTTGACCTGATGATCCCATATTCACACACTTCTGTAACATGACTCTCAGCAATACTGAAAATACCTCTGAGATTTGGGTTATTTATTGACAGGAGCGCCAAAGTTCAGCAGTCTTCTACCCAAGACAAGCTCCTGGGTGGTTACTGGCCCAGAGGTAGTGATTTATGTGCTTATTTAGTGGGGGTCAGAGTAAAACTACACTGATGGATGATAAACTCTCTTCCTTTTACTTTCAGCACTAAATGAGCAAACACTGTCAACCACCAGGTGGAAGCAAAACCATCACGTCAAAAATTATAAATGTGCCTCATCATTAGCACTTGTGCAGTTTCTTGTCACATCAAAACAATATTCATACAAGAAAGTTGTGAGGAGAGGGTTGAAAAGATTAATTCAATACAGAAACCAAAATATCATCAAACAATATATAAAATACACTTATGCTACTGATCAAAAGATTGAGGTCAGTAAGATTTATTTCATTTTTTGACATAAGCTTGTATTTAAGGGATCAAAAATACAGTATGGTACTGACATCGTGAAAACGTATTTGAATATATTTTAAAGTGTAACTGATTCCTGTGATGGCAAAGCAGCAATTACTTCAATATTTAGTATCACATGATCCTTCAGAAATCATTCTAATATGCTGATTTTGTGCTCAATTTGTGTTGCTCATATGTTTGTGGAAACTAAAACAGTCTTTTTTTTTTTTTCAGGATATAGAATATTTGTCTTTACTGTCACTTTAATGCACTTTTGTGGTCTAGGGTCACATTTATACTAAATGTATACAAAAATGAGTGCAAACTACATAAAGCACATAAGACATGAGGTGTGATGCTCTTAACGGCACTCCAACATATCGACTTCAAATTTAGAACATTTGCTTTTGAGCAAGTATTTGACAAGAGAAATGTGACTGTCGTCTTGATGATGATACAGTGAGGGATGACACCAACCTGTCCAATGTTAAGGCCAGGTGTAAATCACTCACCAATCCTGTTGTTACTGTGCTGAGAGATGAGGGAGGGAGAGGCATTTACAGAGAAAGAGAGTTCAAGAAAAGAAGAATGCTCAGAATGTGAGTGATGTGGCTTCAACCGAGAAAACTCCTCCTGGGTTTCCCCAGGCGGGACACACTAGAATGCAGGAGGGGGTCGAGGGCGAGTAAAGCCAGTGTACGTTTGAGAAAAGATAATCATTAGGCTCATAGGGAGAGAGTGGGTGGACAGAAAGGTCGTGTGTGAAGTGCAAAATCACCACTTGTGACACTCAGAATAACAGCACCCCGCCCCGGACACTGCTTTCTAATAACACTCAAATCAAACAAACACACAATGCACTACTGAGCCGCGGTCACACGCAGGGAAAGAATGCCACCAAGTCCATACGTATGCATGCCGGGACATGGAGCACTACATGTATAAGTGCTTACTTCCTGTTTACGTTGAACATAGGAACAGGTGTGCTACGTGCAAATTAGGCTCTATCGTCTTTAAATGCAAATTTACTTGCTTAAGGGGGCTATGCGTTTCATGAGTATTTCAGGTATCTTCTCAGAGAGATTTATAGCCTTTCACAACTGCAGAATCACATGCATCTGACATGCCTTCATTCTGTCTCACAAACTACAAAACGCTACAATATCAAAACAAGTATCACTAATAAATCCCAGGATGTTGCTGACAGCTGAAATGAAGTTACATATATGACTGCATGGAAGAATCAATATTTAGGAATTGCTTCACAATATTTACACTGCGTTTAGATTAAAAGGTCAACGACAAATGAGTCCAATAAAGGACAAATCTTGTTTGAAACACACGAGGCAAGTTCTTAGAAATGTACTATTTGCATTCATGTTGGTTTCATATGGTTTTGAAAATCTTTTTCTCCATTTTTAAGAAGAGACTCTAAAAATGTCATGTGGTGTAACCATCAAATAAACGTACTTAATTATTTTCTATACACACATTCATATGCCTGCATATGAATCCATATTAAAACACATTTGAAATGAATGATTATCAAATGTATATTTTTATATTCATAATAATATCTCCAAGTTTTTAAGTCACACCACATGGCATTTTTCAACCTGAACTAATCGTGACTTTTCATGAAAAAGGTCAAATTATGTGGTGTTTTAAACAGTCATGAGTTTTTTTTCCCATAAATTAAAAAGCATGCTCAACATAGAAGAACTGTATTCAAATTATTTCATGTATGAACTGCATTTTTACTACATAAAATCACTTATTAACAAAATTTACAAGCATTTTTCATGGTTGAAGGCAGTATGTGTGTGTGTGTGTGCACACCTAAGTGAAAAAGGGTGTAGTGTATGTGTATGTGTGTGACCTGAGAGGAAGACTTGCTGGTTAATGCGTATGTTTGCTTTGGAACAGGAACACAAACAGTAGGCAGGCAGACACACGTGCAGGAGGCATATCTGTAGACGCTGGGCGACACGCAGAACCACTTCATCAGCGCGCTCCATTTGCAGCAATGACATGCTTCACGAACTCTGCCATCCAGAGTAGCCCTGCACTTTCTCTCCTCACCTTACATACAGCTCAAAAATGAGCCTCCAGCCTCACATTAAAAACGCTGAGCTCCTGAACACAATGAACCTGCATGTTTAACCCGATCTTATACACTCTACCTCACAGGAACCTGTGCTCACACATCCACACGTATCTTTGATCTGACCCACTACTCCCACCCCTATGACAAGCGTAATCTGCGATCTTCTAGACAAAAGCCACCTTAGACAAACACTTTGGCTCTCCCACCTCGCTCTATTCTCGGCTTCACGCCACGGAAAACTTTAAACCCGCTTTATAAATAACCTCTTTCTAAGATTTTTCACTGAAAATCAGCCAGAGGATCCACTACCACTTCATGCTATCACACTATAATAAGCCTGTCAAATCAATTATTGCAGATGTACGGCCTTTATTATTTATCCTCTCCAATCCGAACAAAAGCGTGACTCATGATAGACCTTCTACAATCCCCCTGTTCAGACTTGACGTGACTGACAATTTTGGAATTTTCCCATCGTCCCACTCACCCTATACACTCGGCCATAAGCGTCCAACGCAGCACAGTCTGAACTCCCATATCACACAACACAGAATTGGAGAGAAAATGAAACATAAAAACACAGGTTTAAAATCAAGTTAAACAGGTCATGTCATGACAAAATCTAATTGTAGAATTTTTTCATTTACATTTATATCCTTTATATTTATTTTTATTATAAGTGTCACAACTCAAAACATTTTATCCAGTCCAAAAAAAAAAAAAAGACTATGTATTGAACTGAAATGCAGTAATGGCTTCCAGCTTCCAAACATTTCTTATAGACAGTTAAAAATATAAACCAATGACCAACTACACTGTACAAAAAAAATTCAGACCTCCCCAACTGAAAATTTTCTAGTGAATGGTAACATCTAAATTTTTCCATCGGCCCAATTGAATTTGGCAACAGTTGTCCCAAAAGAAAAGTGTGCAGGGCAGTGCAGAAATTCAATTGGGCCAATGGAAAAAATTTAGATGTTACCAGTCACTAGAACATTTTGAGTTGGGGAGGTCTGAAATTTTTTACAGTGTACGTTTACAAACTGGTACTCAGCCTTTAGCAATATGTCCAGACTAAACCCAGTCAAATAATAATCAAGAGGATTCAAAATTACTTAAAAGTAAAGACTTGCAGACTTTGCAATAAGGCTTTAACTGAAGGATGGGGCTATGCCAATCACAACACACACACATACATTATATATATATATATATATATGCTCCAAATTGACAGAAAAAAAACAACCACAATGGTTGTGTAAAACTAAATTATGAATTATAAATAAACCTCTTGGGTAAAGAAAAAAAAAAAAATGGAGGAAGAAAGGCATCTTTCCTAAAAAGATACTAAACAAATTCCCTCTGTGAGGAGAGAGAGAAAAAAAAAAAAATTCTTGGCAGACAGGGATTATTATTCCAAGACAAACATAACTCATCCCTCCTCTTCCTCATAAAATCATTTTTGTCTCTAAATCATTTACATAAAAAACCCCTGCTGTACAGATGTTTCTGATCAAAGGCGTTGCGTTGCAGTTGAGAAATCAGTAGCTTGAACATGTCTGAAAATGGCTACCACACACTGAGCAACACATTCCACTTACTCCTCACACTTCAGGATAATCTCCATCCACACTCTCCCTCTTTCTCTCTGAGAAAAAAAAACAAAACTTTGGTCTGCTTCAGATCCTGCCTGGATAACTGGAGGAAGAGTTCACATCTCTCTTAAATACCTGTAGGTTTATTCTCACTTGTACTGTCTCAGTGGCTTTTTATGTGTTACACAGGGGTGAGAAAACAGTTACATAAACATTCATTATGTAGTAAACAAAGGTTGTGAGCTTCTGTTTTCGTTCCTGTTTTTATAGGCTAGCTGGGCAGGTGACTGACAGGATGTGCATGTGTGTTAATTATTGTTTTAATGGCTGCCAGCTCCCCACCCTTTAACTCTTTTACTGTGTAAACACATTAACACTGACAAACTACTACTCTAGCTACATACATTTGTTTTTTAAGACTTCCTCCAAAGGATATCCCTATAATATTACACAACAAAATTACTGAAGATTCTGAGAAACGAAATATAGTAAATGTAAATACAAAAACAAAAACACACCTACTGTGTATTTTAAACAGCATTGCTGGACTGACTTCAGAGACCTTCTTCAGAGGTACGCACTACGCAGGCAGACAGGTAAACAAAGTTGAACACCTGAGCTGGAGAGCTCATTGGAGAGCGAAGAGCGTCGATTAAACCGCACACTGCACCCGAGTGACGGAACAGCACCGTTTAATTTCTAGTTTTGTCGAGTCGCTAGCGGCTATAGGCTACTGTTGAAAAATATGAGATCAAACATACTTGGTCTTTCGCCAAAATAGTTTTCAGTCATCTCTTTCGAGGCCCGGGGGAAACGCTTCTCACGATCGCTTTAATTCCGATCGGTAACGTTAATCAAGAGTCCAACTCATTTTTACGAATCGGATCTTTCGAAGAAATCGTTTTAAATTCGTGTTAAATTACTGTACGTGATGATGGGGTCTCATATTACATGATCCGCTAACCGGTTCAGCAAAACTCTACATGTCCAGACAAATTGCTGTTTATTGCAGTTTCATTTTTAAATACAATTTTTTTTTATTGTGATTTGTTGTCCAGTTTGTTTCAGCCATGATTCAGCTCATTAAAACATAATTTACCTAAATTGAATTTGCAGAAAACAATACTGAAATGTATCATCACATGGCTGGAAAGGATGTTTTAATAAAATACTATTAAAACCAGCTGTTTTCGTAATACAAACTATCAGCTCGTGTTTCGAAAAGAGACTCGGTTCTCTGAGAGACTCGCTCGGATTGAGTGAACGAAATATTTTGCGAACCGGTTCATCCGATCCGGTGTAAAGATTCGACTCAAACGAACGATTCGTTTGCGTTCTGCTAATTCCAACAACCTGTCAACGAGTCCGATCAACACCTGCTTCACTTTAAATTAACTGTTACAAAAATGAACCCAAATAAACTGCATCTGTCATTACACCACTTTTGATGTTATCAGAAGTATACATAACAACATGTTAAATTATAAAAGGGTCTTTAGAAACACGCAGCTCCTACCGTTTAGGTGAGTCTCGGGCCACGCGTATCTTCGGCGAACACCACATTGATAATACGGTCTGTCAGTCTCGCGCAAAAATTAACGAAATTTCCAGAAGAACTCTCGATTCACAAAGTTAAAGCTGCAGAAGTCTCCCATATCATCTCCGAAGTCCAGTCTGAGAAGGTCCACGTCGAGGTGTACTTCCACGTTTATCTTTAAAACGCGCCTTTTAATCTCAGCTCTTTATTTACGCGCGAGTTTCTGGAGGATTGGCATGCAAGCGGTGAACAACCGGAGCAAGAATACACCTCTGACACTGCGTGCATGAGCGTCAGCTCTACTTTTCCAGCAGTCAGACCACAAATCGCAGACTTTGAGCTGTAAATAAGCGACGGTTGATCTGAAAAATAATTTAAAAAAAGTTCAAAAAGTGGATGCAGAAATTCCC
Source organism: Poropuntius huangchuchieni (assembly GCA_004124795.1). Lineage (NCBI taxonomy): Eukaryota > Metazoa > Chordata > Actinopteri > Cypriniformes > Cyprinidae > Poropuntius > Poropuntius huangchuchieni. Next base: position 15,639 of record SCHK01442196.1, read on the forward strand.
GCGCCGAGAAGGTTTGAGTGCTGAAGTAAGGTAAGGTATCTTCATGAAAGGCGGTGAGGGGACAACAGCCAGTGGGAGTGAAAGAGGGCTGGTTTAGAAGAAGAGGAATGGACAGAGTGAAAGAAGACATTATGGTGGAGGAAAAAAAGGACGAGGACCATCTGCTGGCGGCGGGTGTTGAGAGTTCTCATAATGAAAAAAATAAAAGTAAAAGAGTGGAAAAAGGCTTTAAATCTAATGGATGGACTGTTTTAGGAACTGATTTATTGTCAATTAATTGAGTTTAAGTCCAAACTAATCACCCCAAGGCAACTGCATCCTGCACCTTGTTAATAAATGTTACGAGAAGTAGTGGACAGCAGCAGAATACAATGGGCTTGTCAACATTTGAAGTGGATCAAAAAAGCTAATCAAAGTTGTCCTAAGACAAGAACGCATTTTGGTTTTAGGATAACTTTGATGAAAAGTTTTTGATCCACTTCAAATGCTGACTGCTGTAGCTATTTTGTGTCAGTTTATGGAGGTCTAAACGGGTTGGATTTTGGGGCCGTGCAGCTCTTGAATTAGGGGGCAATTTGTTAAAGCAATTTCCTCTGGAGAATTTTTTTTTTTTTTTTTTTTTTTTTTTTATACAGCGTCTAACCAACCAGCCCTTGGTTTTTATAGCAGGAGACGTACATTGCCTTCTCTCGTTCTCCATCTCTCGTTCTCCCTTCCTCTCTCCTCCTTTCACCTAGCAGAAATTTCCATCCCACCAAAACCCATTTCCCCAGAAAGTTTAAAAAGATGAAAGGATAACGAAAAGAAAGGAGACAAAAGAGAGAAGTGTTCTGTTACAACCCTGCCCCTGTGAGACTGTCTCTGAAAGAGTTTGGGGATGAGAGAGATGGGGGAGAGAATAAGAGAACGAGAGGGGTACAGAAAAGAGGTTTTCAAATGAGGAACGGGGAACCGGTGTGGAACTTCATATTTAACACACACAAACACAGGTGAGCGCACACACCCACACACACACACACACACACAAAGTGAGGTCTGAAATGTGGTCTGGCCCCCTCATATCTTTTCTCCTGTCCTCTCCTGACGCTGTTCCTCCCTCTTGGCATTTAGTGTCATTCACTCCCAGTCTTTACCTCCTTAACACTACACTGTCTCTCTGGTTTTGTCTGAACTTGTTTCGTATGCACTTAGATATTTCAACCCCAGGGCGTATTGGTGAGATTGAAGGAGTGAGAATGAGAGAGAGCCACAGGAACAGAGAATGATTGAGAGCGAGGAGTCACTGAGGTATTGAGCGAGATGACAGGCGAACAAAGGTAGAAAGGGGAAGAAGGGACAAACTCAAACGGAGGTACAAAAGTTCTTTCACACACTCGCACTCAAATGGCTAAACACACACATACACGCGCACGCACTGAGAGCTTTGACACCTTATCGTTGAAGGATAAAAATACATTTCTGCATATCAGGCAAAAGGTCTTATCCAGTAGTAGCGTGAACCAGCATTACTTGTTTTTGTGAAAGTCCTTTTAGCACCCTACACCCCAAATGCCTATACAGGGCAAATCATCACACAAGGACCACACCGCACGTCACTGACGCTGAGTCATACGTGAGAGCTTCTGACGAAATTGCACATCTTTCAGATGCCAAAACCATACCACAGATAAGAGACTATCCTTCTCACGTAATATGACCTTGAGCTTTGCAAAAGACACTCAATAAATAGATGCTGATTATAATCATTATACCAGTGTTATTTTAATATCATTGATACACTGTTATAGTTTTTGAGTATTTAGATTTTTTAAAATATTTTGTTTTTATTTTAATTTTAAAACTTTTTATTTGATTTTGTTGTTTTTATTTCAAATACTTTTTAAAATAAAAATGTCTATATAGTTTTTTTTATTAATGTTTGTTTAAGTTTTACTTATTTTTTTAATACATCAAATTAAATTAAATGAAAATGCTAAATGTGTCCTTGTTTTTATATTTTATTTTCAGTTAATGTTTATTTTATTTAAACAAAAATGTTTTTATGGCTTTAGTCAACTAATAACCCATAGATGCATTTTACAAAATTACAAAAATAATATTAAAATAATAAATAGTTTAATTAAAAATAAATCAATTTAATATATATTTTATTAAATTTATAATATTAATAATAAATGTAATGAACATATGTTTTTATTTTATTATTATTATTATATCATTTAAATGTTAATATTAATTCGTTCTTCTTTCAGACTTTTTTTGAAAAGTTTGCTCGCAGTACATTTTTGTTTTCTTTGTCCCTTGTTCATAGTGTGTGTCTACATTGGATTTATTTCCATGGCAATGGATATCCCAACTCAAACCTCAAATATCAAAGCAATTACAATCTGTTACATAGCCATTATAGCAATTATTGAAAATAGCGGAGCTGTCAAGGAGACCAGCATGCTGTCCACAGACGCTCTCCTGAGCCTGAGGTTAGATTTATGGTCTCAAAGAGGTGTCAGTCATTCATTAAATTCATTTTTCCTTTCTTTATCCCCCCTCACGCACTTCAATTTCATAGATCTCCTTCATTACTGAACCCGACTGCTCCACCTTACATTACCCCCATTTTCTTCACCCCCAGCACCACCATTACCTCTTTCCTGGTGTTCTCTCTCCCTCTCCCTCTGTGGGCTGCAGCATGTGTTTTCAATTTTGGCTGTAATGCACAGTTCGCCGCAATCTGACCTAATTAGCCCCCGTCATGTTGGTCCGCCTTCAGCAGCACCCACCATGGCAGACAGGCTAGAGGTCAGAAGTCAGGGGTCGTAGGTGGGAGCACGGATCGGATAAGGGGGCAGCGCCTTTGATTGATGTGTCAGGTCCCGCAGCATTTAGGGCGTGTTCATCAGTGACCAGCTTAAAAGTGCGACTGCTGTAGTTTCTTCAGTATTTGGGATCAGAGAGGGTTACTGAGGCCTGAAATTGGATTTCCCAGTAAGACAAAAGGGTCAAAGAGGGGAGGTCAAGAACACAGGAGCGCCGCTCTTAACAAAACACACAGACTAAAGTACATAATCCACAATCTCACACACCTTGAGATGATAGGTGCAAGGTATCGGATCCGTGGAATGCCTTGCTGGGAAAAGTGTAGGGTTAGACCAAGGGATTTAAGAGGGGAGACTGATTTTAGGAATGCCTTAATTATGGGAATGGAGAACCTAACTCTCTGTTTAATCCTTAATGAGAAACAGCTTCGTATGGAGCGGAGGGAAGCAAGAAATGGTTGAACTTTAGAAGGAATGATAGTGCGCAAGGAAAAGCTTGTCAGCTTTATAAAGCACGTAAAAGTGTGGCTCCACGCTGTGTGTGTTTTCTGTAAACCGATATGATTACATCTCATACGGAGCCCCTTTTTATAATCTCACCCTCAGCCTCGTTTTACAATCCTCATAACACTAATAGAGGGGAGGCCATTAAAGAAATACATTCAACAAGCAACTTGCATGAAATATTCCACCATTGATTTGAGTATGGAAATAGGGCTAGCAGTCCTAATTGTTCTTGGTTGAGCACGGTGTGGTGGACCGCTGTCGCCGCAGGCATCCGGTGGGCTCTTATGCTGTCTTAAGGGCTTTATGTTTTACTCCTTGAGTTTATCTTCACAAGTAGTGTCCTTGAGAAGATAAGCATAGACTGTGATTGTCTTTGAGGCAGGCCTTGCATTCCTTAAAGCAGGGGTCTCCAACTGTTTTTACACCACGGTCTGGTTACGTTTTGAAAATATATTTCTTATTCTTGTGGTTTAAAATCGCTTGAACATGTAAATTGGCAAATTAATAACTGTGGGGTCTGGTCCGAACGTATCATGGATCAACTGCGACCCGTTTAATGCGATTTTATGACAGATCAGAACAATCAAACTGTCAAATTGGTACTCCATAGCAATCACATACAATGAAAATACAGAATAATTAGAACAATCATTACAGCGCAATATTTTAGTTCTGTCATCATCTACTCACCCTCTTTTTTTTTTTTTCAAAACCTGTATGAGTTTCTTCTGTGGAACAAAAAAAGAACAAATTTTGATTGGGGATTTTTTTTTTTTGTCGATATAATGAAGGTCAGTGGGGTTTTTGAACAGGTTTTTGAACCATTCTTCAAAGTAAAACTGAATGAATTCTATACAAGTGTGCATAGAAACATGTAACCACACTGCAAGATGATTTTTCTGTTGTTCTAATATTTCTTGAAATTAATTTAATTACAAGTATATGAACATAGAACATAAAGTTCTCCGGCTTCATTTATTTAAAAAACATTTTTAATAAGAAGAGAATCTGTGAGTTTTGCAACACTTCTAGGGGTTTGCATTTCTTACTTTATTAAAGAATATTTTCACAAATGCTTTCCAAAACATTTCACACTTTTACTGAACTGCTGAATGTTGCTGCATTCAAAATTCATACAAGCACCATCTACTGTTGGTCAAATCGGTTGGGTCATTTTAAGTTCTTTTGAGAATCTTAACCAAGAACTGCAAAATCAGAGAGGACATTTGAAATTAGGATCTGTATGGGCCTGTACACTGTAAAAAATAAAATTGCACATTTTCCAGTTTATGAAACATTTTGAGTCTTAAATACTAAAAAATGCTATTTTCTTGAAAATACATAAAAACCCTTGTCAGACCAACAAAATTACCCCAAATGTTGTCCAAACTAGTCAAACACCGTTGTCTGAACAAAGAATTTCATATTATTGCAATGTTAAGGCTTTGCGAGTTCCCAGCATGCATTGCGGCACGAATAAATTATGCAGTAACTGTTACAGGATTATTGTTTTGCTGTTTGCTGATTTCATTTAAACCTTTTTGTTGTTGTTTTATCATTATTGTTAGTTATTTGTTGTACTGTGATGTAAAGAGCTCATCTTTTTAACATTTGTTTATTCTCACCGTTCTCGAGGTTAGTGTGTATAGTTTTGAGGCCTAGAGTATGTTTAACCACTTTTGTCTATTGTCTGGATATCTTCGTCTTCTCAGTTGTCTTACAAACTAAGACAATGTTTTCTACTTATTAGACTACCTTATCCAGTAATGTTTGTCATTTGCAAACAAACATAAGTTTGATAATGTGGTGACTTTTTAAAAGTTCTTTTCTTCTTCCAGGAAACACAAAAAAATTAATTACGTCAACGACAGTAATTGTTGTTTCAGTTGTTGTGACAAGAGTTTTTCTATGAGCAAAATATGACAATTAGTGTTACATGAACAAACAAATATACATTGGCTCAACAAAGTATCTTTACTGAGCAGAACTTAAAAACTATTGTTGAGAAAACTCAAATGTCTTACTGCATCATGTTGCCTTACTTTTTTAAGTTTTCTCAACAGTTTATTTTTTACAGTGTACATGAGGCGCAATAGATCTACACTATTGAATTGCTGCTGCTGTTGGTTATTGCTGTAGTTGTAGATT
>SCHK01442201.1:0-11214 GCA_004124795.1 Poropuntius huangchuchieni
GCCTATTTCCAAAAAAAGTGGAGTGTTCCTTTAAGTCTAGAAGAGTTTTCTATAGGGGTGTGCTGACAACAAGGTGTTCTGGGTGGTTGCTTACAGGCCCAAATCAATAAAGCACTGCACAAGTTTTTGTGATGATTTTATTTGCCTATTTTTTATTATTCACCAGGAGAAAGAAAGTCTGATTGCTTTGTGAAGTACCAGCATACCTTTCCTTAACAAGCCTCATGATTTAATGTATCAGTCATGTCTGTAGCACAAATGGTATGGGACCTATGAGATTCGGGCTCAGTTAAAATCTCTATCTCTAGGAAGCAGGATTGAAAGATTAAAAGTCAGACTCCTCTTTTTATTTCCGAAATGGCTCTTTGGCTCCATCCCCTAAAACAAATGAGGTCCTGTCTAATTAAGGTCAAATTAAGGATATGCCGTAAACCGAATCCAGCACCTGATAAATATCATTTAGTGTGACCTGAAAGTGGGGTCTTCCACTGAAAGCTGACTCATTTCTTGAGTAAAAAAGTGACTGCTGGATAAGAAAGAGAAATAGAGAGAGAGATGTTTTATTTTTTGTCCTCTGTTCGACCTTTGTATTCAGGAACTCCAGATGAATGGAGCCCAGTGAGGTTGTGCATTTGATGTTTTGTGCATCTGGAGTCTTGCCTGAAACCATTTCCATTATGACAGACACAAATGCAAGCAATTGTGGTTGCTGTGTTTGTGAAAAGCCTCACATTGAAATGCAGAACTCTGTTGTGCTTAGGACTTTTAACAACATGGAACTAAAGACCACACACACTTTATGGCCACACAGAGATGGGAATAAAAGGAAAAAAAAGGTTTTTACATTTTCTCAGTACAATGTGAGTAAGGTTTCCTCATGTCCTGAAATATCAAATTTCTTCTCAACAAGAGGGATTATTTCAAGCATCACTGATGATGTAGCACATTATTGTGGATTGGAGATACGTGCCAAAAGTTTAGTACTTAAAATGTATGGGGGGAAAAATTTCATAGAGACATCAGTGATGCTCAGTGAAGAGCGAATGTAAAATTATTGCAGTGTAAAAGTATTTTTTTTAATGTTAGGTGGGATTAATCATGATTAATCATGATTCATTTCAGAAAAAATGTGTGATTAATTAGTTAATTTTTTTAATCGATTGACTACTAAATAGCCATGTGTCATCACTGTTTTCTCTATTGATTTCTTGTGATCTCAACTTTTCATTTTTACATGGAAAAAAAAAAAAAAACGGTAAAAAAATAATTCTTTAACCATGGGCATTACTAGGGCCAGTCATTCAGGACTCAAGTCACCAGTCAATGTAAAAAAATAAATAAATTCATTCATCCAAGACCCAGCAATAAAATATTGCAGTTTGAAATGGTTTTGTTCCCTCCAGACAAAAACACAAGAAAACAGCTGAAAGAGATGTCAACACATGTCAGCATTACAAGAAAACATCTTTTATATCAAAATCATGAAAAATTCTGTCTTCATTTACTCACCTTCATGTTGTTCCAAACCTGTATGACACAAATAGAGATATTTTGAAGAATGTTGGTAACCAAACAGTTTTCATTTTATTTTACTTCCATTGTATTTTTTATCCATACAGTCAAAGTCAATGGGAGCCAGAACATTTTGGTTACTAACATTCTTCAAAATATCTCCTTCATTTTCGGTTTGCTATCACTTTTAGTAAAGATCTTGGGAAAACAACTTTTGTTGTGTGAATCACAAGAAAATTAAAAGGATAGTTCACCCAAAAATAAAAATTACTCACCCTTATGTCGTTCCAAAGCCGTAAGACCTTCACAAATTAAAATATTTTTGATAAAATCGTTGTGGTACTCATGCAAACATGCATCAAATTCTGAAACAGAAGAGAAGAAATTGTTGAATAAAGTCATTATTTTTGTTTGTTTTTTGCACGCAAAAAGTATTCTCGTAGTTTCATAAAATTACGGTTGAACCACTGATGTCACATGGATTATTTTAACCATGTCCTTACTAGCTTTGTGGGTTTTGAATGTGGCAGTTGCATTGCTGTCTATGGAGGGTCACAAGGCTCTCAGATTTCATCGAAAATATCTTCATTTGTGCTCCAAAGATGAACAAAGGTCTTACAGGTTTGGAACGACATGAGGGTAAGTAATTGATGACACAATTTTCATTTTTGAATGAAATATCCCTTTGAGTCTAGTTCTTGAGAAATCCTTTGTCAGCATTTATAAAAACAAACATTTTTGTCAAGATCATGAAAATTAGGTAAAGATCTTGAGAAAACCTTGTCAGCATTTCAAGAAAACAACTTGTGATATGTTGAAAGCTAAAGAAAATGTTAGATGGCATCTCGAGAAAATAACTTTTGTTATGTAAAGAATACAACAAAACAATAATGCATAGCCTCTTAGGGCTTCCGTAACTTAGCAAACACCGCTAACACAATTTCAGGATGCAGCTCACATCTCCACAGCTGTGTACAAGAGTGTTTGACTTCTCTTGTTTAGTCTTTCCCCTGTCTGTTCTCGTCTGTCAGCGTTCGGAGGGTTTCATTGAGGCACCTGATTGTGAAAAACAGCATCGTAACAGTATGTCGAATGTGAGAATTGGCCGCTTACGGCGGAGTGTGTTTTGGCTTCCCGAGGTTTCCCACTGTCTGACACCGAGAGGCCAGAGGGAGAGTCTCCCGTGGGAGAAACACAACTACTGCAAGCACTTGCCTTCAATTTAAAACATTGTCATTTAAGAAAGTGCACCGTTTATGACTTTCAGCTGCAGCGTAACCATGGAAACAACTCAGACTTGAACAGAAACACCAGGATTGTGTTTAAAAACACAGACACACACGCAAACATACGGGCATGCTTACATTCCTACATACAACCGTCAAGCTTTCTTTTGTCATCTTATTTGTTTTGGCAACAAAATTGTGTGTTGCTGATGCGTAGCGCTTCTCTTTTTTTTAACGCAGTTGGATCGTTTAACCCCACAACAGGTATACTGTTGCTATGGCAACAGCTCGAACTGGGATGCTGGCTAATTCTCAAATTCCACAAATATGCCAAACATCAAGTAGTGCACACTACATTCATGACCGTTTCCTCCCCTACTGATGATGAAATGAGCTGTAAGTTGGCAGGGGTTGTTCCAATCTTTTGCGCACTTTGTTCTTCTGCAAGATAGGCAGATAGCAACCAGTTTTTCCTTCTTCCTCTCTCTTTTTACATCAAACCGTGGCTCATGCAGGAGTGCTTTAATGATTACCGTCCTTATTAAAATGAGGTGGATGATGGAGAGAGAGGGACAGAAGACAGATGAAAGACTGACAGCCCAAATCCCTGAGACGAGGCAGTGTAGAACTGGAAGAGAAGGAGGAAGTCATTCAAAAGGAGAGAAAGAAAGACAGAGAAACACAGAGATTCATCGGTTCTCCGGGCGCCCGCTTTCTCCTGTGCCCACGCTCTTCCTCCCACATCATGCGCATGCAGTTCTAACCTCTCCCTGCGATTTCTCTCACTCTCTCAATCACCCTCTCGCTCTCTCTCCTTATCTCTCGCTTCTCTCCTCCTCACAGATCCTTCACTACAGCATGCTGGGTGCCCGCCATTACTGAAATGTACAAATACGCTTATATTCCTTCACAGGAACCATTAAGGGTTCATGACTATGATGTTTTGTTTGTACTGCGAGGGAAAGTCTCATCAGAGCTGTCAGGAACATGTCTGGCTCATATTTAACACTAAATCGAAAGAAAAAAAGAAATGATATTTTTGACTGTTTTCGTGATAAATTAGACAACATTTGACAAAATTTCCATTCAGATATCAATTAACATAATAAAATATCCTCATAATGATATATTATTAAAATTGTTATTTATGCACCATGGTGGTGTTAGTTGAACTTTAATGCCTGCTAATTTATTTAAATCAATTAATATTTTAACATCATATTTTAAACACTGCACCGCAATGAGAAATTTAGAAATGTATTTAGATATTTATTTAGATTATTTAGAAATTTAGAATAAGAATAGTTGAATTTTCAATTAAAAATCCTATTCCCACTTTATATTAGGTGGCCTTAACTACTATGTACAGTACTTACATCAGCAAACAAGTACAGTGTACTTATTGTGTTCACGTTGTTTTGAAAAACACTTTTGGTGCTATTGAGGTGGGATATGGGTAAGGTTATGGACAGGTTCGGTGATATGGGTTAAATTGTAAGCAACAGTGTGTCAACAGTGTAATTATAAATGTAATTACAGAAATTAATTACAGATGTAATTACGTGTAGGTATTTTTTTTAAATAAGTGATTAATTTAAATGTAAGTACATACAGTAGTAGTTAAGGCCACCTAATATAAAGTGGGATTTTTATAATGTACATAAAATCTTTGTGTCCAATTAAGAATTGTAGCTTTTGTTTGGTCTTTATATACTTCAGCTTAGCTGTTTAGTTGTGATGTGTGTCGGGAATTTCTATGAATTATTCATTTATGCAGTTATGCATTTTGTTGTATTCTATGTGTATTATTAAAATAATAGGACTGAATACATGTACATGTGTTTTGCAGTGTAGGTGTATTGCAGAGCTGTGTAAAAAGAGAAATCAAATATAAGGAATATCCTCATCAGATCCCCAGGGGGAGACAGAAGGGCAGGAGAGAGAGTGAACGGAGGGGGAAAAAAAAGGTGGAGAGTGAAAAAGAAATTGTGAGACTCAGTACAGAATGATGGAAGAGACACAAGATCCTGTTCCCATACTGTCACTGCAAATCTTCATCTAAAGGCCAGACACTTTCTGCACCCCCCTCTCTCTGTCTCTCTCTCACTATTTCTTTTTAAAAAAACTAATTTCTTTGCCTCTCACTGTATTATTTTTTTTTCTAGCAACACACACACAGACAGCTGGATGTTTCGGGTGTATTCACGCCCCTCTCACCCCCTTATCCCGTGCTGCTCAGGGAAAGCCGCTGCAGTTTGCGATGCTTGCCGATGCGAGGTTAAACGAGGAGAGTGGTTGACATGTCCCAGAGTTCTTTGCTTCATTTCCAAATGTTCTCAGACTCCACTGGTCTGTTCTGTGCACAGCAGGCTTCACCTGTCTAACCCAGCCTAACTCTCTAACGCTCAAACTGTCAAAACTAGAAAACTCTGTGCAAATAGCAAGCCAACGTCAACACCTGGGATAAGCTCGCATGCCAAAAATATCAAAATAAAAATGTTTTCTTTCACACCTGATTAAAAGCATAAAACGAAAACACATAGATTACAGCTGTTGCAAATGTACTCGCGTCATTCCGTTTTATTACAAATAGCTTATATGTTGACGTGTTCAATACTTATTTTACCTTCTGTACATAGTATATAAATAATTGAATGTGCATTACCTAATTGTTGCATAAGTCAGTTGTTATATAGTGTTACTAATAATGATTATGCATTTCTGTTTGTCTTGAGTGGCGTATACTTCTTGCAGCAAAGAGGACATTTCAGATGTCGACTTGTGCATTTTATATCCCTCTACTTAATCCAACTGCAAACTGTGTGAATTATACATCTGCACATCTTCCCCCTGGGCTGCAGAGCTGCGCAAAACCTGGGCTTGTTTGGACTCAAAATGCGGAGGCTCATACGGACGGCCGTGCTATTTCAGCACTCATGTAGTGTGTAGGTTGTGTGTACACTATCAGAAAAGAGAGAGAGAGCAGGAGGACAACGTCACTGTTTTTGTGTATATGTGGTGTGTGTTTGAAAATGTTGGCTGGATGGGTTCAGTCAGAGGAGGTGAAATGATATGAGCCCTCAAGAGTTAATAGCACATACTTTCTGCTCCAAAAGTCATGTACTAAACTTTTTTTCAGTTATGGCTGTCTGCTTCCTAAAGTATGTCATCTTAGTACTCTAGTTAGATCACCTTCACATACAGCATAAAAGAGTGATTATGTAATCCAGTGAGGGACTGATATGTAGCTACAGTATATTCTGCATAGACCTTGCGTAGTGAGCTCAGAGAGTGGAACTTTTCTCTTGTCAGATGCTCCTGAGAGAGACTGGCCTTGTTTCCCCCCCAACCCTGTCAGTCTAGGAGGTGTGGGATCACTTGTGTTCTTTTGTGGGCGGTGTCCTTGCGCCCAACGTGGGGTCAGGCATCACTCCACTTTCACTTAAGGGTTCACTTCTTGTTTGGGTTAAAAGGTGCTGTTCTCATCAAATGGGAGATACTTGCTTCCCTGTGGTTATGCTGAAGCTCAGAGTAATGGAAGTTATGACAACCTGGAAGGACATATTTGCAACTCCCAATGGTCACAAGAACTTGCAAAGCTGAGAACTGAGAACAGGATAAAGGCCTGAAAAGTTAGGCATTGCCTGCAGAGGTGACAGTGTCTTATATTATGATTAGAAATATGCATAATATATTATGAGCTTATGCTAAAGTCATTTAAAGGGATAGTTCACCCAAAAATGAAAATTCTGGCATTGTCTGCTCCACTCATGTTGTTCCAAATGCATATTAAACTGGCACACTAGTGCATGTAAAAACTGGTGCTTGTACAAATAAGATTATCAGCAAATAACAAATTAATTTTCAGCCTATCACACACAAAGCTGCATGTTGTATGGCTTTAAAAACTTCAGAAATCAGTGTTATTTTAGTGTCATTTTAGTATATATTTGTGTTTTCTATTTAAATATTAGTTACTTTTTTGTGTTTTTGTTGTGTGCTTTTTGTCATTTTTATTAGTTTAATTAAGATTTTTATTTTTATTTATTATCATTTTTTATTGTTATAAAATAACCTTGCTTGGAATAAAATTTACAAATTATGTGGACTATTTTGTTGTCTTTTTTTCTTTCTTTCTTTTTTAGATTAACAGGCTTGTTGCTTGAAAGAGCAGTGTGAACATTATTCAGAGCTTCTCTTTTTGTGTTCCACGCAATATATAAAATCATACAGGTTTAAACCGATACAAGGGTGACTAAATTATGACAGAATTTTCCTTTTTTGAACGAACTCTCCCTTTTAGTTATTGTGTCACATTCAGAAGTGGATGAATGGGAATGCTAACATATTTTAGCTTTCACCAGGTATTAAAGTCCAAAACAACTGATAATGGACAGAATAAATGTAAATCTGTAAACTGAGTTGACATGAACTGTGTCTGACAGCGATGTAATCCGACAGTAATGTATTGTGTGGCATCATATCATGACACCATATGTCGTCAGAACCCTCTGATTAATTCCCTGATCCCTCGCTGGGCAGCAGGACTATAACACTGAGGGGTCATTTTCCAAGGCCTGCTGTCAGAATATTTCCAGAAACCAGGGCCTTTGTCTCTATGTGCCATGCACGTAACCTCTGTGGTTCCCACAAGCTGAGTCTCAAACAACGGCATGCGATAGTGGGCATTTAGTTTTGCATTACTCAGGAAGAGATCGGAATAGCAGGAAATGAGGAAGTGGTTCTATGAAATTTCTCCAGTGAGATGAGAGGATTCTGGGTAGAATAACATGATGAAATCTGACCTGCTCCGGTATATACAAGGCCCCGTTCTCTCCAGGTTTGGCTTCTGGTGTAATCAAGACTCAAGCAGCTCACTTCGTCAAATATTAATCTGAAAGAGGAGAGTCAGTGGTTGCAGTTGTTATATACAGTAAGCTTGAGAGCTGTGTGTTTGGAGTGTATAAAACAGAGATATTATTCTAATTTGGAAGGTGACCCTGAGAAGGTGGCGGAAACACTTCAAAACAACTGCAAAACAGGACGAAGCAATTAGATACCCACGTTAATTTTGCATTTGAGTTAAAGCCATAGCTGTTTTCCTGCCTGCATAGCTTTGCTGTGTTTATTCAGCACAGCCTATGTGAAAAAAACAGTGCATTTTCGCATAGGCAGAACAATTAAGCCATCAAAAGTCAGTAGTCAAGCATATGTGTGCTGTAGACTGATACATGTTTGATGAAATACGGAAGAGAGTCGCTGAAAGGCTCTGTGACCTACTTAGCTTGTTGATTTTCACGCATGCTTCTTGACATGCTTCAGAAACACAAAGAATGAGTTAGGGATTCAAGCAGCAGTCAGCCATTTTGGCTCCAAAGGGTATTCCTGTGAAGATTTCTTACTAATCATCTCTCTATCGTCTCACTGTCTTAACAGCTGACCTAGACTGCAGAAGGTCTCGTATAATGAGGTGTTTCTATTTTCAAGGCGATTCTTTTTTTAACTCACAAAGTTTGTTCATTCCAGGAGGTAGAAAACAGACCACATGGTCTCGCTGCACGCCACTGTATATTGTGCATTGTTTTTGAGGCGTAACCTGAATTTGTTGGAATAGTTAACTTAAAAACTCACTTTTGTCACTCCAAATCCAGAGTTTCCTCTGTGGAACACAAAATATAATATAACGTTTGATAACAGACAAGGTTTTAAGTTATTTAGCCTACTGAAAAATGCTCTCAACCTTTCAGATATCATTCATGTTTACACATATATTGTACAACAAACTCAATACGTTGCAGTTAGTTACAAGATATGTGATAGCCTATTAAGTGTTCCCTGTTTGTTCGATCTTTTATGTCATAGTTCTTGTTTCTTAGGCTCCTGTTTCCTGTGTTGGTTTTGTAGTCCTTTTGTAGTTTTATTTACAAATGGCTTCGTGTGATTGTATTGACTCTGTTTTAAAATGATCTGGTCATCTGTAATGCAGAGGATTTCAGAGATGACTGAGAAAGGATCCAAGTGCAGATGAAGTTTAATAAATAACAATATAAATGATAAACAAGACACAAGAGCCACAAAACCTGGAAACAGAACTAAGTGACCTCAACAAAAACTATGGAAGGATAAGACAAGGAAACGAAAATCCAGAGCTTCAGCAAGTCTAAGAATGGTGAAAAAGACACAGAAGACACAGAATGGTGAACATGTAGCAATGACGTTTGATGTCTTTGGTGGTAAACATGTGGAAACACAGACGCAATTTGAGAGCTAGTCAATGTTGACCTAAATTTTAGGCCATAAAGCTGTTGTATGGCTTCAGATGACTCGGAACATAGTACTAATAGTGCTTTTGTGGTATCACAAAGAGTGATATGAACATTCAGAAAAACATCATCTTTTGTGTTCCATTCAAGACAGAATGCCTTGCCTGTTTAGAATTACACGTGACTGAGTAAATGTTCCCAGAATGTTAATTTATGAGTGACCCTTCAAAAAAGAGACTGGACAAATTTTTAAAACCATGTTTTTTACAAAACTTTTGAAACAAGACTGTGACCTAAATGAGCAGCTGACTGGCAGCGTAAGAGAAGTAAAATGTTAAAACTGACTAACCTTCCCTTTAATTTCTCTAAAGATTCAGGCTCCCTGCTCATTCCCTGTAGTCATGGCAACGCTGTGTCTGACATCAGCTCTTCAAATGAGTATTTTCCGCCTGCTCCTGCCGCAGCGTTTGTATGGTCACTTGTTTGGTGTACAATGGCCTCAATTGTACAGTCACCTTGATTAAATGCGCCACCAAAAAGGGAGTAAGCCCTACTGTTTGAATGGCTTCAAACACAAGAGGGTTTAATGCTTTCCTGTTTATCCATTTTGCTTTGCAGTTCAGCCTACGGTGCTTATGAGGTCAAATGCTGTTGCTTATTATTTCCTTTGGAGAGCCAAATCAGTCTTTTCCTGCAAGTTTGTCAGCTACAGGCTACATAAAGAGCAATTAACTTTCTTTGACCTACTGAGGAAAAAATGCCACAGTGATTTTTCTCCTTAAATTCATTTAAAAGATTAGATATTTATTTCGTTAACTTCAAATTAGGCCCTATACTAGTGTTGCACAAGCGTGCTTTGTATAGACAACCCTGAGGACACTAATTATTAAGGGTGCTGAGAAGATTTCTTTATAATAATGTCAATTAAGACAGCAAGTTCCTTGGTCTTCTGCAGTTCACACTTGATCTGGCTTGGTGTTTCATTTACGGTTAACATCTCATATTAGGTAGCCACCTAGTCCGTGGATAAAGCTGTGCTCCTTTGTTAACCGATTGGTGATTGCCGAGGGTCATTGTTGGCTGTCTGTAAACACGCAGGTTAATGCATCTGTGTTCGTGGTGTCGGCTTTGTGCCACACAATCAGAGCTGGGCTGCAGCACTCAAAAGCTCTCCATTTGAACAGGCACTCCAACACTGCGCATCACAATGCTGCTGCATAATTCTCCTTCAGAGCATCAGCAGGCTGCGCTTCATTTCCCTGCCCTCTGACTGAAGGCACGCCACCAGGAACACTTCTTACCATGAACACAGTGTGGAGGAGAAGCCATTTCCTTTCTCATCTGTCATGGGCACGCACAGTGTGGCTGCTGTCATGAAACATGAGTCGTTTTCACCAAAAATAGTGCATTGCATGCAACATTGCATTCCTGATGCAGGTTCATCGATACAGGATTGAGGCCAGTGTCGGTCAATATATATTTTGTTTTTTTTCTTTTTGAGTTTTTAATCATCAACAACAAAGATGAAATAAAAAAGATGATCATAATGATAATTACAATATTTACAGCAGTAAACTGAACCACTTGCTGTAACTGCAATATGCTACCAGAGTGTGGTAGATTACTTACAAATTGTAATCTGTTACTGATACCAAATTACATGAGAAAAACTGTAGTTAGTAACGTAATCCATTACCAATTTTTTGTAATGTAATCAGACTACTTTCTGATTACTTCTAGATTACTTTTGACCTAACTTGTTTATCAAATTGATTATATTATAATCAATATATATTATAATACTTGTGAGACAGTGATTCAGTGAATTATTTCAGTTAAGGATTCATCTTACTCAAACCAGTAAGTTGTCATTTTGAATGATTCATTTAAAGAACCTGTTGACCTGGTCTTTCTTTACAATTTTTTGCCTGCAGCTTGTGAAAATCATTCAATACAAAGATGTTTTCTTGCCAGTATTTTGCTGTACACTGTCTCTTTATGTCATCACATTCAATTCGAACTCATTCACAATTCAGGTACTGTAAATGTGATGCCTTTTGCTGTGGCGCTGTGGAAAACACTGACCCGTGCCTTTGTGTGTCACTCTCTCTTCAAATTGTTCATATGTCTGTGCCTTTACAGTGCTTTACATGTGAGGATTGTCATGAGGATATTAAAGAGGTCATTGAGTGAGATTTCATGTTTTCCATTCT
>SCHK01442209.1:0-11174 GCA_004124795.1 Poropuntius huangchuchieni
ACTCACTCCCCCCACCTACAATCCCCGCAGGACCGAGACTCAAACCCGCAACCTTTGGGTTATGAGTCCGATTTTCTAACCATTAGGCCACAACTCCCCACAAGAATTAATAAATGCATTAAAAACTTTAAAGGCAAGTCATTTGTTGTACTTTTTCTTTTATCCCTTAAAACATAAGGATGTTACAGTATGTTGTGCCTGGTTGTGAACATGAACCCTCACATAAACCTTGACAGAATAGATAATCATTGTATCCAGCAAGGCTACATTCCACTGCATGGCTACTGTATACAAACATGAAAAAAGGCTGAGAAATAAAAACATATCTCACACAATATTCTAATTCCCATATGTTCGCAAAAGAGGTATTAATTGTTATATGACTTTGTCTAAAATAGTCTGAATATAAACACTTATTATTGGTGTAACATAGTAATTAAGAATAAGACAAATACACGTTTTGGAAGCTTGATTTATAATGTACCCACTCATTATATCAATTTTGCAGCATAGTGAAAACAAACAAACAAACAAAAAACTACAATGACTGTTGTAGTGTCACACTGTCAGTCTTCTCATGAATTACATTACCCTGCATCCCTCATGATTCCCACCGGATGTCCCTCTGCCATCACCTGCACACGTCTTTCATCAGCACTCCAATCACCTTGCTATAAAGCACAATCAAAATCCTGCTTTTGAAGGACGCATTCCAAGTTAGGAAGTCATCAAGGCACATCCGAATACAAAGTTAGCTTCACTTCCTGTCTCGTCTGATCAATTTTCGAAGGCAGCTTAGATGTATCCTTCGCTGCCTTTGATATCCCACAATCCTGTGCATTCCATTCTCCGATAGTTGAGCTAAAAAATAAAGATGGCATCTGAAGGTTGCATTTGGTGGTCAGTTTGTAAATTTATATTTCTGACTAACTTTTTGCACTTTTGATGTTATTTATAGTGAGAAATCAATATAGTAGTAATTAAATATTGGTGTGGTTATCACCAAAACCGTTATATTTTGCTGTTACGCTGCCTCAGAACCCTGTTCGAAGTCAGTTTCATGAGGTGCCTTGAGGTGCAAAATTGCTGCCTGCAAAGTCATTGCCTGAAAGTCTTTGGATGCAGCCACAGTCAAAGTTTGTCTGGCCTCAACTAGAGACACTGGCTCACTCTTATCTTGTGATATTTAACTGTTATTAGTGATCTCTTGGTCGTCATCTTCTCATTCCAAAATCAGCTTGAATGCTCCAAGTTATCTCCTGTGCTGTCTTGTCTGCTTCCTAGTGTGAGTGTGTGTCTACCTGGTATTGTAAAGTAATTGTATTGTAAAGTAATTGTTTTTGGTCCCCATGAGGAAAACACCTAATAATTCATACAGAATTAAGTTTTTTGAAAATATAAAAATGCACAAAAGGTTTCTGTGATTGGTAGGTTTAGGGGTTGGGGTTAGGATTAGGGTTAGGGGAAAGAAAATAGAGTTTGTCTATGGAAAGTCCTTGTAAAACATGGAAACGTGTATTTGTGTGTGTGTCATTGTCACCCTGCAAATATAAGAACTCTGTTAGCGTTGTTCAATAAACTCACCATTGTGTTCTCCAGTTCTGCCTCTCTCTCCCCTGTATCTGTGCACTGCATTTATAAATAAAGACACTTCCAATGTCTAAAAGTGATTGTATTATGAAATAAACAGATAATTAAGCTCATGTGATAAATTAGTTGTTATTTCAGTTCATAAACCTTTTGTATTTTAAACAATGAACAGTGGGAACTAGCACAGTTAAAACAGGAAGAAATTTCAGTTGCAGTGCTTGAATTGCTAGTTGTTAGATTATAGGAATAGACATTATACCGACATTATGGGGGGAAAAATCTGTAATTACTCATTGCAAAATCTATTTAGTCACCATTAAAATCATTTTGTAATCTATAGTTATTAGAAGTTTTCTTTTGAAAGTTAATCTACAGAAATCAAAATGTAATCATATATCATATTTAATCCAGTGATAAGATATGAGCTAAAAGGGGTGCAAAGGGGGAAACTTTTCTTAAAACTATTACACTTTACACTCTAAAAAAAAAAGTTGTAAATACTCTACATATAAGATTAATATTTTCATGTTCAATTCAGTGTTTTGCTTGCCATGTCTTTGTAATTATTTAGTAAATTTACTAGCAGTGTTGGTAGGCTATAACATTATGTATAACCATGCATTAATGTATTTAAGCAGTCTGAACTTTATACAGAAAACAGAGAGATATTAATCTAGCAAACTATAATTTCTACCTTCCAGGTGTTGACATCCAGACAAACAAATGGTTTCTGACATGAGCAAATATGGAGCAAATAACAAATCTCTTAGGGGATTCACTGGCTAGAGATACAAGGACCCCAATTAAGACCAGATCATTTCTCTCTGTCTGGTTGAGAGGCATAAGCATAAGTGAGGAGTTAAGAACTTGACTCATTAACAGAGTTAATGCTGATCTAGGGTCAGCAACACATAAGATGGATCCTAAATGGTGCAGAATGCCTTGTGCTAATTAAAGTCTTCTCGACATGAGACTGGCATGCACCGTTATTAAAGGGCCTGTGGTTAATTAAGCTGCAGTCTGTCTTCCTAGACACACTTTTTCAATGTAATTAACATACATTACATTGTGGCTCACTCTTTAAAGAGGTCCCTGCAAATGTGCTTTGAATATTTTGGTACACTGAAATACAACAATATTTTGGAAGACAAACATAAGAGGAATCCATAATAATAAGTTTATTATCATGTGTCATACATTAAGGAATAGCCATAATCTCATCTACCATTTAACAAGTTATTTAGATAAATTTAGATCGGTCTTGTTTCAGTTCAGTTAAATAACGATGTGGAGTTATCACTCATCAAAGTTACAACAAATCTGTAATCTCTGGCAAAATGAATGTTGTGTACATCATGTGGAAACACACACTGCAAAAAGTGGTAACCTGCAATTGTTACATGATTTAACCCGTATAAAATAGGTTTGGTGGTATAAATTAATGCATTTAGTTTGATTCAGCAATACTAAATAATATTAAATTTAACATCACCATTTTTAGTTTTCTATTTTTTTCAGTGCAGAAGGAAGTGACAGTTTAAAAATTGAGAACAGGGCATGTTTGTGTTGTCATGTCACTATGAGGAAGGAGACAGATGTCTCAGTGGTCAGCAATGAACTGCATCCCATATGCACAGTCTCTCTCACACGCATTGCACTACAGAGCGGAACTGTAGTTATTCAAGTAAATGTTATTACAGCTGCTGACTCATGAACTTCTTAGAACTAACAAGTGCTTTTACTGGTAATCTTGAGGAGATGCAGTGATGAAGCAGTTTATAATGGTATGGGACCAAGAGAAGCAGACATACACTCTTGGCCTGTAGTTTTTGTGAGTCTCTCACCACAGGACTGGCTTTGAGTCTGTCAAAGCAACATTATTGATTAGTGCTCCTGATACTCAGTGCATCAGTTCAATACGTTAGTGTTAGTGTTTTATGTTCGGCTGGCAGAACTTAGGAAAGAACACTCTGTTTGTGATGTACTGTATCAGCATTGATCCACACACATCACTACAGCATAATACCTCAAAGCTCTCTGTGCCTGTCCCATTTTTGTAAATGTCAGCTGCTTGGCTGGCACATGGTATCAAAAGCACACACAGAAAAATGATGTCATTATGACAACAATGAGTGGATAATGTATAAAAACAAGGACATGCACAATCACAAACCCTTCACTAGAGACAATCCTGCCCATTGCAAGACTTCAAAGGGAGAGTAGACACAACATTAAACATTTGAAAGTTTAATGTTGTGATGAAACGGAAGTAGGATCAAATCTTTTCATCCATATAGTGATGTATATCTATAAGAATAATGGATTATTGAAAAAGAGGGTGAGAATTGGTTTTATATTCATTGGCTGTTGATTGGACGTTGAGATGTGGGTGTGGCTCTCAGTAGTGTGTGAAAAATGGGTGTGCGTTTGTAGGGCCAGAGCTGAAGATGACTGAAGATGACAATGATTGAAGAAGTCCTGCATAGGTCACTAGAGAGAAGACTGACATTTTATTGGAAGATTTGGTTATGATGTTTAGATTGAAACACCCACTATGAGGAAGTAAATAAATAAATAAAAATAAAAAATGGAAAATCAAACATACACACAAATTGTTCATAATAAGATCTATAATACAAATGAAGAAAATAGCGGTGATTTTTTTCATAAAAGTTCTTTTCATAAAAATATACCAAAACATCTACTAATGTAAGAAAATATTTTTCTAGGCCGATATGACACCTGAAAACAGCCAGACCCTTTTGCTTGCGTAGGGAGCGTGTGTCTTGCAAGCTGGGAACTCTTTGCACACGCACTGCGTGATATCACTGCGCCTGCTGTGCTCGTTACGGCAGCAAACTTCCTGGATTATTACACCGGAATGAGAGTATAGTACCTAATCATATCGGCCTAGAAAATCGGAACTTTTCATTTTTCGCCAGTCTTAGTACACAATGTAGCTAATGAAGAGGCAAGTTTTAAATAGGAAAAATATTGAAACTCTTTGGTTATTTTTGAACGCGATGCTACTGGTCTAATTGGATTCAATGATCTATGCTAAGCTATGCTAAAAGAGCTATCCCCAGACCCGGAGATCGGCTGAATGGATTCAAAAACGGTAAAACTCAACTTATTAACTCTGGGGGAGTTGGAGAATGAGCCTATTTCCAAAAAAAGTGGAGTGTTCCTTTAACGGAAAAGTTACTGGTCGTTTCTTCAAAGGAATTTATCAGTTTTTCTCCATTACACACAAAAACATACATGTGTAGTACACCAATACACTAACTAGCCAATGACTAAGCAAAGTATCTTGGCTGTGGTTGTGGTCGTTATTGCACATATTGTGTCTCTTGCTCGAAAGGGAGGCTATAGCAAGCAGAACAAAAGAAACCACAGGAATGATATTGAGTGAGGTTATGCAACACAGCAGTGCAAATGTCATATTATTCTATTAATTGTATGATATGTATAAAAACATTGCAATTTGCTGTGGTGTTTCTAGATCAGATTATAAAAAATCCAATCGGACAGGAATGTTGCTCAAATATGGTATATTTAATCATGCCTCCAACTACCACAAACTGTATTGGTGTCTTGCTGTTTACAAGCATAGCGCTTTGCTAAAATTGTAACCATTGTTAAGACTCTCACAATATTGCACAATGCTAGTCCAGCACATGAATAGTAGAACATGGCTGGGAGACTATTATATTTCATATCTGAGATGATTCAATTGCTTTGAATTCCCACAAAGAAAAGGCGAAGTGACACCAAACATATAGACGAAGCAAATGTTTTAATTACAATACTGATACTTTCTCCTGTATGTTCAGTTACCGTGGAAACAGCAGCGCAGGCCTCTGTTTACCTCGGCTAATATTGGAAACAACTGTGATCAACAGATGGAACACAGCAGTGATTGGATATGTTACTAGTCTCATAATGGCTGTTGAAGATACATTAAGGAGCCAACTTAACCATTTATATCCGTTACCTTATTCTAATTAATAGCATTTATCTACCATGCAACTGTTAATTTGCCTATTCTGCTCATTTAAAATAATGTGAAGGTTTAAAATAATCCCCTTGGAGGTCCCTCTCCAGTGTACTCCTCAAGTCATCATCCCAAAGGCTCAACTTCATTTGTCTGTCTGAGCCAAGAACTGAGACATGAAAGATCACTGAACCACAATAGTATGTGCAACGGCTTGTGAAAAGCTAAATGGCTACCCATTGGCTTCAGTCGGGACACACCGGAACGATCAGTGGGCCAGTCAGGCTGCAGCTTTCTGCTGAGGTCACACAGTGGGGCAGCTTTGAGATGGTGCCTCAACAGATGTCAGTAACATTAAGGCAGACGGTTAGGAGAGAGGAGGCTTGATGCTGCATTCCACACGAAAGGACTTTAGGTCTCAATTAATGATATGGATACAAAATTGCAGTTTAGGTTAGCAGTCATGCTTTCTTGGAAGGTGCTTGTGTAATCACACATTTTGGTAACACTTTATTTTAATGGTCCCTTTTGAATATTCTGTTGACAATAAGTAACCTTGCACCTACTTGTCTACTAACTCTCATTAGAGTAGCCAATTAGTAGACTGTCTGCTTAAAATCTGCTAGCTCTTTATTGTGATGGCCTCCCAACAGGCATTCTACTCACTATAAGTGACTTTGCAAGTACATGTCAACTTAACCTTACCCGTCTTCTAATACTCTACTAACATTCTAATGAGAGTTAGTAGACAAGTATGCTATACAAAAACAGTCCTTTATACTGCAAACTGGTACTTCTTAAATTATTTTAATTTAATCATCAAAATCATGAACACNCGTATGCTATACAAAAACAGTCATTTACACTGCAAACTGGTATTTCTTAAATTATTTTAATTTAATCATCAAAATCATGAACACTGGTTTATAGCAAAAATCGATTTTTTTTTTTTACTGTTTACTGCACTATTATTCTTCTAGTTATTTACCTATGCAGCGAATAAACCAGATGTCTTGCACATTCACAGAAAATAGCCTTCTTGTGCATTGCAAAATAAACTGGAACATACAACAGTGCAACATTATTTCAGTGGCGTTGGCTCCAGAAATGTTTTTCCCATTCTTTTTCCCATGGGGATTTACAAAAAAGTCTTCATTAGGAGTTTTAGGCCATGAACCAAACCAACCAGCTATGAGCAGAATCACAACATAGTAAACTTTGAACTTTGATTTGAATCAGACGAAAAGACAAAGATACAAGGCTGTGACCTTAATGACTTTAATATGGGAAAGAATTACATTGCCAATGACATGATTAAAATAAAAACAATGTATAAATATAAAATTATTCATTTAAAGATGCATATATATATATATATATATATATATATATATATATATATTGCTTATATAGCAGTTTGAGAGGTTACTGAGGTTGCATCTAAAATTTCATGTTTTCGAGTACCTACTCAGAGAGCATGCTTTTTTTTTTTCTTTTTTTTTTTTTTTGATGTAGCCAGACTATATTATGTCATTTTTACTATGATATATTACATCACACATCACATGTTACACCACTTCTTGGGAGTGGATGGGCGCTTAAGTGTTCAAACAATGCAGACTGATGGCTTTAACAAAAGCATATACCATGAATTAACCTCTGAGACCAACTTCATAGTAGGGCTGTCTTTAAAAGTTTAGAAGTTCAACATCAATTCCACTATATGGAGAAAATTAATGGCATTTTTACTTCAAGAGTCCAACTGTTACACTATAAATTACATTCTCACACAATCACAGGGCAAACAGCAACTTCTTAAACAAAGCCCACTTAGGCTTTGTTCAACAGAGAAGTCCATTCAATGAATGTACTATAAGTTATGTAACAGAAGCCCTGAGGTGCTAGCCATTACTATACTCTGCTCAAACAGCTATTGACAGATTCTTTGGCATGCCTGAATTTGCACTTCATTTAAGCATCAGCCATTGGCATTTCTTGTTTTCACCAGGACAGGAATGCTTTTTTTATCCTTGTATATGACATGATATGTAGCTGATTGGCTAGAATGATCTAATATGCAGCCCAAAGCTGTTTTCATTTTTGATTAAGATCTTAGAGGGAATTAATACAATGGATTGAGAGAGAGAGAGAGAGAGAGAGAGAGAGAGAAATAAGGGGTTAGAAAGAGAGGAAGACTTACAGATGCAGAAGAGCTTTATGAATTTATCTGCTTGTGATGTCACTGACATATAATGGACACAAATGCAGAATCTTCTAGCCCATCACTTCCAACCAGTGGCTTTCCCAGGAGATTAATACAGTATTAAGTGTAAATGACTTAACACCAATCCACTTACAAGGACACATGCTAAAATCCTGCTTGGTCAGTGTACCAAACACAGTTCTACTGTAGAGAAAATCACCAGAGAATGAGTTGCTTGTTCTATCAAGAAAGTTGTGGCCATTTTAATTTCACATTGAGAGGAAACACTGCACCCACTGTCTTCTCTAATTACATGCATACTTAGGCTGTCCATGAAGGCAGAGTTTGGAGAGTAACAATAGTAATAACTGTTATGGTGGTTATAGATAGTATTAACTGTTAACAAGTCTAAATACTATTGAGTAAAGCTGATTGTAGTAATTTAATTTCAGATAGAGCTAAAATGGTTTCACTTTTGATTTCACAGATCTACTGTACTATATGTACTTTTTTTTAATCCTGAAATTTGTTCTATAACTATTGATATATGGAATCTGTGTCACCATGCTAATGTAATTAGGGTCAGAGGAGACACTAATCCATGGTGCAGGAGGCAGCTTCAGAAATCCCCACAACAGATCATGATTGCAAGCTTTTTTTTGCATGGTCAGTGAACAAAAGGTGAATTTTTTACACAATTTTAGCATCCTCAGTTAAATTAATCTATTTTCAGATCTTGCATAAGTGCAAATAACAAAAAATTAAGACTAAACACAAGAAAATCCTGATAACAAAGTTTTTTTATTACAACAGTTTCAATTTTCCATTATTGATAAATGGTTTGTGGCATTATAACATGGTTGCTGAGGTTTATTCCTTTTACAAAACCCAAGAAAAAAAAATTGATCTACAGCTGAAAGCGATCACATTGAATTTACATTTTGAAAGGTGATAACCGCCATACAACAAGACAACCAAGACAGGGTGCGACACAAAGCAACCCCGAAACCACATCAATAAAAAGGGCACAATCAATTAAAATACAACACCCGGTCCTTAGAAGTGTTTTCACATCTAGACTGAATTTGCTTTTTTTCCTCTTCCTCTTTCTTGCCAATAAAAAAAGCATTTCACTGAAGCAGCACTAACAAGAAGGTGTTAATCATTACTGACATAAAAACCAAAGATTGTGCAGTGTATCCTAAAATTTGAAAAAAAAAAAACGATGCCATAACTCTGCGAGCTGGTCACTTGTCGACACAAAGCCACGCCTCAATCAGATGATGAAAATTTGGGGATATCCGCTAGGCCACGCCCCCTTGTCCTATGGCAACAGTCGAAAACCAATGCAAAACAGCCCATCGTGGGCACAAGATGAATCCATGCCACATGCTCCTGGAATTAGAGCATTCTGTTCTTCTCATCTCTGGACTGGACAAGGGAGGCGGTCTAGGTGTTGCTAGAGGGGTTGGCTCATCCCATCTGACAGTGATGCAGCTTTAGATTTTCTTTTTTTTCTGTTTCATATTTTCTTTTTTGACATTTTGGTTACAAAGTTATACTGCTAAAAGAAGTGAATGAAAGAAGGCAATGCAGGGAAGGGAGTGTGCACAGTGCATGATGGCAGCTTGTGTCTTCACGAGGCCGCCTGCTTCTCCTGTTCAATGGCTGCAGACAAAGGAGGAAGAATACAATTCACTCAGATTCTGTGTGAATGTCATTTGATAGCATTCTAGGAGAAAATGACAAATTATGACCTGAGGCCACAGATACAACAGCTTACTGTAGTTATGTAATACCAGCCAGGAAAAAAGTACAGTTTTGTGCTGTAATTCTTACTTTCTTTAGATGGCAGTGGGTTTTTCTCCTGAGTCTCGGTCTTCTTCAGCTTGCTTTTGTCAAAGTTGGTGACCTCATCAAGGTTTGGTTTGTCAGACATGATTGGTTGTCTGCTCAAGGAACAAAAGAGAATACAAATGTCACTTCTTTTCCACTCTTTCTAGAATGCAAAACGTTTCAGCCAAAGCGAAGGTTGCTTCTCTAGAACACCAGAGGCAATGAAGCTCTAGAAATCTATTGTTCATTTTTAGGAGATTTGCATCACATCCCGCTGATGTTCCTGACACTGCCACACAGAACTGAACAAAACCGCACCCTTTCTGAATGGCGTCTGAGGCAGCAAAAATTGAATATTTAACAATAGCAGTTCCCACGCTGAGGTTACAATATGAATAATTAAATGCGAGAGGAATTATGATTTAGTTATTTTATTTGATTTTTTCTAAGGTTAAAATCCTACATACTTTTGCTCTTGATTCTATTCCTTTCGTGTGTACGCTCAGGAAAAGCATTCAGAATGCCTTAAGCAAAATGTGATTGCATTCAGGAAAACCACCGCCCTGTACTGCTTTATCACCCACAGCACACAATGCTGCCGTTTCTTTCAACGCCCTCTTCACCAGTCACACGTTATAACGCATTAGCCAACTGTGCTTTTGATACAAGGCAGCAAATGTGCCAAATGACATAATGAGTCACATCTTATTAATGCATTTGCAGCACAAAGAGGCTTAACAAAGGAAAATAGGTTAACCGCCTTGATCGCCTGAAGGTATCGACTTTAAAGCAACATTTGCATATTCGTTCTTACTATTTGTAACATTCTGGAGATATTTGAATACACCGCGTTTTCAAATACAAAGGCATATGCTTGTTTTCCAGAATTATTTAAAAAAGAACAGATTTCACGTTCAATAAAAATAGTGATATAACGGTTTGCATTATTACCAATCCTTAACACGGTACCATTAGCATTATTTCATATGCGTAGCTCTAAAACACATACCTTTGTAGACGGATTAGAGTTTGAAGTCTTTAGCAGAATTACGTTGCAGTACTGTGGCGCGCCAATGCGCAAGCATGAAATATATAGAGGGAGATATGCTAATCAAACGCTGACGTCACTTCTCTGTTCTCTTGGAGAACAGAGCGACGTTCAGGTAATAGAAATTTATTATTATTTAAATTGATCGTTTTAATTAGACACACTCACAAACTGAAAGACAGAAGTGATATGGTTTATGACAACCAGATCAATTCATCTATCTTTTTTATTTCTTTTTTGAATTTTTTTTACGTTGCAATGATTTCAGCATTGTGCCAAGACACCATCTGGTGGACATGACTGTAACTTTTCATTTCAAGCACAAACTTTTTTATTTATATATTTGTTTATTTCTTTTTTATTTATTAATTTGTGTATTTATTTAGCAGAGAGCAACATAACAGCTCGCATTAGATATTTGTATACGTGTTTTTTAATAAATAAAAAGCTAACGTTAGTTGCTTAGTACGACGGAGCTTTAGTGCCATGTTAAAAAATAAATA
>SCHK01442212.1:0-13138 GCA_004124795.1 Poropuntius huangchuchieni
TGGAAAACATGAAATCTCACTCAATCACCCCTTTAACACAACATAATACATTTGAAGAATGTCTTTATGCAGCTCTTTTTTAAACAATAGTTCATAGTTTCCATGGCTATAAAAATAAAAACTACATACTCCTCTCGTATATGGAAAGGATGTGTTCCACTGGAAAAAAATAACAGCATTTGAAACGTCAGACAATAATGACAGAATGTTCATTTTTGGGTGAACTAATCCTGTAAGTTCTAAAGTCTTGGAAAGTTCTGAACCAAAACCACTACTGAAACCAAAAGCGGGAAACAGCTAACAAACTGCTCAAAATGTGGCTAGCAAATTTTGTTCAAAGCAAAATAAGCACTTATGGATTTATATGTTGACGTTCAAGGGAAGATATTTAGTGTGTGTGATTCAGAATAAAAGGTCTCTGTTTCTGCAGTTGAGTTGACATGCTGTGAATGTTGTTGTCGTTCCAACATGTTTCTGATGTGGTCCAGCATATAGCTCTAGTGTAAAAGTAATAGCAGTGACATGCACTTTGTGTGTTTACAGGCCCTTTTATCTGTCTGATCTTGCAGATTTGCCTAAGTAATGAGACCATTTACCAAACTGTATAGTCTGCTGATGTGGCTCTGTACATGGCTCTGATGTCCAGATACATTAAAATTGACTCTGAGTCATTGTTTTTTTTTCTCTCCTTCATATTAAGCACATAATATTTGCTTCTACAGTATTTTTTTAATCCAAGCTTGATTCATTTATATTTAAGGGCTGTTTTAGTAACGACCAAAAGAACATGAAGTAGTCATTTATCTGTCTGTCTCTGTTTGTATATATGTATATATGTATGTGTGTGTGTGTGTGTGTGTGTATATATATATATATATATATATGTGGATATAAAACATGCAATTCAAAGATAATTCTAGTTGTGCAGGTGATCAGCTACATCTGAAAAACGAGACCAGAAAATGCAAAGTCCTTGACTATGACTCAGAGGTCAGGTGATTAGTGGGGATTGTTAAATGTGCTGAAAGATACCGAGGGATCATGAGTCATAATGTCATTCCCCATAAAGACATGGTTATAAATGCCCTTGAGTGATCTTGCAGTCTTCCTTGCTTTAATTACTTATTATAAAATCACGTCTAAAGGAAGTTCACTCAAAAATGTTGTTCCAAACATAACACAAAAGAACGATTTAAGGCCTGTATTCGCAAAACACATTCTTTTCTTTTGATATTATTAGTGCAATATTTCTTTAGCACATTACATTCAGAAATACTAAAGTGTTTATGTATTAAATTGAGCCCTAATATTTTCATGTCTATTGTCTGCTGCTGTCCTATGACTAGATTCCACATGTTTTTAAACAGCAGTCCACCTCTTAGATATATACTACAACAATAACTTAGGCAGTCAAACATAAAGCTGTCATTTAAAAGGAAACTGAAACACTCTGATGTCGGTTCATTTACGTCTGAAATCCTTTATTATCCCCATCAGTATAAATGTTGCTCAAAACACATGGGCTGGGCCATAGAGACCCTCTCTGGAAGAGGAAATGTTGGGTACTGTCAGTACTGGTCTCTTGTCAAACTCAATTTAAATCTCTAGATCCAGCTGGATGCATTAAAAAAGAACATTTAAGTTCTCTCCCTGTCCCTCACCCTGATCATACAGATGTGCTTCCCCTCCTGTCATCATTTATACAGTCACCTTCCTTCCACGCAGGGGCCAGGCCTCTTTCTGCGGCAGACGACGATTTATTTAGTAGCTTGTGTATTCTTGCTACTATCCAGCTTCATAATGAATTGTTTGGGTTGAATACATTAGTAAAAAGTTGCATCTTTTTATATTGTCTCAAATTGTTTGGTTGGCTATAAAATCAATATAGAGTCTAATGCAAAAACATGTTTGTGTCACGTTACATCCCAAAAAGAAAAATTAAGCCTGTTTTAGGTACTTTTTCACTATAATTAACCGCGTTCACGTGCAAAATGACCAATGAGTTTGAAATTTATGCAATATGCAAAAATTCAGATTAACTCATCAAAATCATGTATTCCGCAGAATAAGTATTCTGTAAACATTTTGCAAAAATATTAATTATCATAAAAATGTCACAATAAAATGTATTTATTTATGAAACAATGAGTTTTATTTTAATTTTATTATAAGTTTTGGGTTTATTTATTTTTGTGTGTGTGTGTGTGTTAAAAACAACCCAGGCATGCTCTTTGTAATTGTAATATATTGAGGTCAGTTCTATAAACTTACAAGGAGCTTTGCTTTTGTGCTCTCACAGGTCCATGCATACATCATTAGCTCCTTGAAAAAAGAAATGCCCACAGTCTTTGGGAAGGATAACAAAAAGAAGGAGTTGATTAACAGCTTGGGCGAGATCTACAGCCGCATTGAGAGGGAACACCAGATTTCCCCGGGAGACTTCCCTAATCTTAAGAAAATGCAGGTAAGGTCAATTTAACCAACAAACATAGAGGCTGATTCAAGAATGCTTCACTGGGACTTCTAAAGGGTCTTTCAGTGCACATTCAAAATCATCATAATTTGTCCCACATTTTTAAAGTCAACAAACAGCTATATAAATTTCAGCTTTGGGTGGACCTCTCTGAACCTGATTACGTTCTTTTGTTAAAATCACTTGCGTAAAAGTGCTGTTTAGATTACCGGTACTTTTATACAACAGCTCTATAAACAAATGAACATTGAGCAACTTGCGTTTCAGACAAAATTTGGCTAGTTCTCCACCAATGAAACTATTTCCAAAAGAAACCAAAGCATCAACCTTTTCATGTTGCCAAGCATCAACAGCCTGACGCAGCCTGTCTGGAACAGAGTATCTGAAGGGAGCGGAGCTAGTTTACCCTGGAAATATCAACAGATGTTGACAGGATCTTTTGTTACATTCTATAAGTGTTTTTCTTGCATTCTTTCACGCTGAATAGGAGCAGCTTCAAGCACACGATCTCAACAAGTTCCAGCCTTTGAAAATGAAGCTGTTGGACACCGTGGACGACATGCTGGCCCACGACATCGCTCAGCTTATGGTTCTGGTGCGTCAAGAGGAGACGCAGCGCCCCAACCAGGTGGTGAAGGGCGGTGCCTTCGAAGGCACCATGAATGGGCCGTTCGGACACGGATATGGCGAGGGAGCCGGTGAGGGCATTGATGAAGTCGAATGGGTGGTGGCACGTGACAAACCTATGTATGATGAAATCTTCTACACTCTCTCGCCTGTCAATGGCAAAGTGACTGGAGCCAATGCCAAGAAGGAGATGGTGAAGTCCAAGCTGCCAAACACTGTGTTGGGTAAGATCTGGAAGCTGGCTGACATTGATAAAGATGGGATGCTCGATGATGAGGAGTTTGCCTTGGCCAATCACCTGATCAAGGTCAAACTAGAAGGTCACGA
This sequence comes from Poropuntius huangchuchieni, assembly GCA_004124795.1. Classification (NCBI taxonomy): domain Eukaryota; kingdom Metazoa; phylum Chordata; class Actinopteri; order Cypriniformes; family Cyprinidae; genus Poropuntius; species Poropuntius huangchuchieni. The sequence goes on from SCHK01442212.1 coordinate 3,428, forward strand.
GCTTCCAAGCGAACTGCCCTCTCATCTTGTGCCGCCTTCCAAAAGAAAGGTTCCAGAGTAAGATTGGTTTGGAATTTGGAATGGATTTTGGGAAAGCATATAGTTTGAATTTAGGTTGCAGTTGAATTACAGATGGCTGGACAACCTTTACTATAGAAAAAAAAAAAAAACAGTGACTTATTTGAAATGTGTGGTTTATGCTTCTCTAGCAAGAATGGATTTGAAAATGACCCACCTTTTCAACTCTTTTGACCTGTGTCAAAAGTTTTATTTTTCATGAACAAATTGTGCCGTCTGCAGTCTGTTTTGTGTGTGCTTTCAGATTTTACAGTCATATTTTTATGCCACAATTTCATCTGTTCAGCTATCATAACTATACCACTGTGTCCTAACCAGACATGTTGCGATGAATGATATTAAATGTAAAACAGCACATTTTATCAATCACATGATTTCAGTTTCTGTGACAATTTGCTTGCTAGCCTTTCCCACAGTGAAATCTCATTGGTCTAAAAATCTTCTTCAGGTAATTAGATTAAACATCTTTATCATTTGATCGTTTAGTAGCTGTTTTGTGTTCAGGCTTGTTGCATTGTGCCTGGTTAGGACACACTAAAATGCTTTTCAATATATTTCACTTTCACGCTCAATTTACACTGCTGTTCAAAAGTTTTATATCAGTACGGGGGTTTTTTTTTAAGTCTCTTATGCTTGCAAAGACTGCTTTATTTTTTTATCTTAAGTACAGTGAAAACGGTAATATTGTGAAATAATATTACAATTTAAGAAAACTATTTTCTATTTTAATCTATTTTGAAATGTGATTTATTCTGTAATGGAAAATCTGAATACTTCTGTTACCTGCCGTCTTCCATCTCACATGGTCCTTCAGAAATCATTCTAAAAAATATGAATAATCTCACTGACCCTAAACTTTTGAACGGTAGTGTATATCAGATTGATCTGTGTCTCAGGAGGGGCGAGACATCAATTAATGCAGAAAAACATGAATCTTATTCTGAATCTTTGTATCAGTTGTTATTCTAAGTACACAACTGTTAAAATCTAGCAAGAAAAGCGAAATTCCTTTTGTAAGTAGGTGTAACTGTTATTCTCTTCTTGTTAAGGCGGCATCTTTAATGAATGCGAGTCCTTTCTAGCCTGACCAAGAGACTGTTAAAACTGTATAGCCGTCACGTCAGAAGACTCGATGTTTAGTGTTCTTGATGGACCCGTAGAGCTAGTATATTGTCAGTAGTCTACTGTATATGTTAATGCCTAACATATCTAAACTAACTAGGGTTAAAGTAGTATTTCTATAATTCCCGTCTGATTTCCAAAGAAGAAAAAAGAGTGATGCTGCCAAACAGCTTTATTCAAGTGATGTGAAGTTCTCTTTCCGAGCATTTCTGCGTTCTGCATTGTATTTAGTTATATTACTTTATTATATCTGCATTTAATGATTTAATGAACTCTTTACCTCTGTAACCACCCCTTGACAAGCATTTATCTAGAGCTGTCGCATTTTCTCAAGCAGATTTTTAGGATCTGAATGTGAATTGATAGAATTTTATGCACTGAACTAAATGGTCTTTAAAGGGGTAGTTTACTCAAAAAAGGACAATTCTGTCACTATTTACTCACCCTCGTGTCATTTCAAACCATGTTCTATTTCTATGGTTGATGAAAAAGGAAATGTTTAGCAAAATAGCCACACTGCTCTTTTATATGCAAGCTCAAAATAACAAAGTACTATAAAAGTAGTTAGATATGACTTATATACTATATTCCAAGTCTTCTAAAGCCGTGTAAAGAAAAGGCTCAAATGTAAGTGATTATTTGCTGAAAATTGCCATATGTGTGCATATTGTAATTTGGCTTCTCATGATCTGTTACTGTACAAGACACACTGAAGTTTGGCGTCATTGACATTAAAGGGATAGTTCACCCAAAAATTTAAATTCTGTGATCATTTACTTACCCACATGTTGTTCCAAACCTGTACGACTTACTTTCTTCTGCAGAACACAAAAGAAGATATTTTGAAAAATGTTTAGGTAACTAAACTCTTTCAGTTTCCATTGTATGGACAAAAAAAATGCAATGTAAATCAATAGGAATTGAAACGGTTTGGTTATAAACATTCTTCAAAATATATACTTTTATGTTCAGCAGAAAAAAACAAATGGAACTACGAGAGTGAGGTGACATTTTTCGGTGGACTGTCCCTTTAACATAAGAAATACTCATTTGGATAGACACAACTAAAGGACGACAGGATTTTTACTTTTTGATGTACTGTTCCTTTAAATCTGATCTGCTTTGATCTGAATGCCCATTTGCTTATGTGAAATATCTCCACTGATTCTAACTAAACCTCTAAGCCTGTTTAGTCAATCAATTAAACCTATAAGCTGCCTCGGTGCCTTGAGACACACGCGCCTCAATCAGATTTGTGACACTAGAGATGTACAAAGCACACTGTCGTATTCTACAGTATCATTACATGCTCATGAAATAAACTGACATTCTTCAGAGACTTTCATTAATGCTCCATTCGAGTCTCTAATGAAAAAAAAATCCAGATTTGCTCATAATTTTTGCACATGAATTTTTTTTTTTTGGCCATAATGTAGGGTTGTGCATTTGTGCGTTTGACCAAGTATGTACATGTATATGGGTGCAATATGGTTTGCAAATGTATTGTGAAGTAGTCTGTGTACGTGTGCTTGTTGCTCATTGTGTTTTAACCGGTGTGGACAAACTATGTGAGACACTACTGTTCAGGGAGGTGGACATTATTCAACTTAATAAAGATCTAACTCATTTAAAAGTGCTTCGTATTTGGGTTTTCTGTTCGAATCTTGTTACATCGTGACTTAATTTATTCCAGATTAAAATACTAACTCTTTTACTCTTTTTGCTCATGTTTTTTTTTTTTGTAAGTTTTTTTTTAAAGTTTTTTGGGCTTCTGGCTTGTTGATTGGTGATTTTTAAACAAAATCAGTTGTAAAAAAAATAATAATTGTTTTGTATTTTATTTTTTATTATTGTTTTGACTATTGTTTGATTTTAAACAGTGCAATTTTTATGCAATTATTCATTATGGCAGTTCACAATGTTAATTCACGAAACAAAATTCCATTATGCAATGTCCACAGTAATTATATTCCCTTAGTTTTCCCATTCCAAGCTTGTGTGTCTCTAGAAATGGGAAAGACAGTTTAGATTGATGTATAGAATTTAAAAAAAAACATATTATTAATCATACTAAACACAGGCAGTCCCGAAAGAGACGGTACATAATGTTTTAAGCAGATCTTTGTCCTGCATTAAAAGGGAGGTCTGCATGAGTGATGACTTCCTGTTTGTTGCATCATGTACTTTATGTCCTAGGAAACACAAGCACAGGGTGGATTCTCATCTGGTCCTTTTCTTGACAGCAGGATATGATAAGCAGGGAACACCTGACTTTTCCTCACTACCGGTCACGGAACATTCTGTCCACTGATGGAACATGCTTTTATTTTGGACGCGATTAATCATTTGACAGCACTTATATATATATATATATATATATATATATATATATATATATATACATACATACATACATACATACATACACATATATATATATATATATATACCTTTAAATGGTTGCTATACAGAAAATTTGAGAACATTTTAAACCACTGGTTACCTATCAGGTGATCTCACCTATTGATCAAGAGCTGATCAATAACATTTTGCTGGAAGTGATCAGGAAACCTATAGGCTACAGGATTTATACTGAAGATTCATCAGCCACGTTTGCCAGACAACATCTAAGGAGTGTTGGAACAGTGTGTTGCAGACAGATGAGATAGAGTTAGAGCTCACTGGCACCAAAGCCTGACATGTTTGGCAAAAAACAAGGATTGCCTTTGGCCAGCAGCACCTCGGACCATCTGTAATGCTTGGTGGTGGAAGCATTATGGTTTTGGGCTGCTGTTGTGCCTCGGGGTCTGGCCAGCCTGCCTTCACTGAGTCAACCCTGAATTCCACACAGAACCAGAAAGTAGTTGAGGGGAATGTGAAACCATCTGTCTAAAAGCTGAGGCTGAACCACAAGTGGACATTGCAATAACAAGACAATGAGCTGAAACGCTCAAGAAAAGCCACAAATGAATAGGTCAAAATGAAGAAATGAAGGGTTATGGAATTACAAAGTCAAGGCTTACATCTTTCCACAGCAGAAATTCTTACAAGACTTTTGTTGAATAAATAGTTGAAAGTTGTTTGCCTTGCTTGTGCTAAACAACTTAAAATGGAAATGTATGTAAAATCAAATCATGTTGTGAAAACAAAGATAAATAATCTTGACTAAAACCTCATTTACCAGTCACTAAAAAGAATTAATAATATTTATTTCATAAATACATAACTAAATACTAATGCTGTCAAACGATTAATCGTGATTAATCGCATCCAAAATAAAAGGTTTTGTTTAAGTAATATGTTTGTGTACTGTGTATATTTATTATGTATATATAAATACACACACATACAGTATATATTTAGAAAATATTTACGTGTATATACATTTAGATATTTATATTCTTATATCATACCTATATTTATATACCATATATACCTTATATACATGCATGTGTTTGTATTTATATATACATAATAAATATACACAGTAAACACATATATTATGTAAACAAAGACTTTTATTTTGGATGCGATTAATCGCGATTAATCTTTTGACAGCACTACTAAATACATTTAGGGTTGTCCATCAGTATGTCCCCTGTCCTTGAGTCCTTGCCATGTTGAACCATGATAGGAAGAGGAATATTTGCATGATTCGAAAGCTCCCAAACATCCGGCGCTCTAGATAAATCCCTCAGGAAGAGCAGCTGGTTAGGGACTCACATGTGTCCTTGTGCACAGTATGTCTGCTGTATGTGAAAGAGTGAGTGGGATGTGTGAGGTTATTTAAAAAGAGAAGTAATCCAAAGAAAACACATCGCCTTTAGAGTTAAAACAGTTTGAAATTTCCAGATTTAAATGTGAAAAATAGGAAATATTAAATTCAGAGTCCTCAGGCAGTGAGTATGGCGGCAAGAAATTGATCATTTTCATTTTGACAGAACTGTATATGGTGTTCAAGATAAGGATATCAGAGGGGAGGATATACTGTACAGAAATGTCAGAACTTGTTATCAAATACATGCTTCATTAATAATGCTGATAAAATCAGCCATGGCTAAGGAATGCAGCTCACTGTGAGTCTGAACACAGATAGTGAAAGATATAATAAAGATGAAACAATACAGCTCTGATGTCTGTTCCCAATTATTCTACATTATGCAACTGGTTCCGTGTATCTTGTTGGCAACCAAATGAATTTTGATCTGTCAAGTCAAATTATCACATTCTAAACTGTGTTTTACACTGGAGAGAAAAATAAGTAGAGCAAGGGAAAACATTCTTGTGCGTGTTTTTGCAGGGTCATCGAGTGTAAAACCAGATTCCTATGAGTATGTAAAAGTATGAACAAATTCAGTTATTAAAGGCAATGCCTGTGAGCTGCAGGTTATAGGTCTGATTTTCTATTTGTAAATAGAACATTTGTTAAATGTAATGTGATTGCATTGAATAAATAAAATCTAGACAAAGAAACTGAAGGGTCTTGGATACACAAGTAGGAACAAAATTGTTGAAATTTATTGAAATTCAGGCCAAGTTTTATTTGTCATTATTTGTTTGTTGTAAAAATTGTGCATTTTTTTTCTAAATCTCCATGTTAACTTATTTGCTTATCAGGTTCAGAAATAGTTTAGTAATAGTTTAACTTATAATAATAATAATAATAATTTTCATTAATGTAATGACACATCAAAAGTGCTGTTCATATTTCCCTTTTGCCGAACTGAAAGACTGTGTAACGGGTGTCAAGGTTAGGCTGTTGTACCCCTGAAAGCTCACATCACATTGCTAATTGTTTCAGACGTGGAGAGCCCTTGCTTGACAGAGCTGAAGATGAGCTGGCTGACAGAAATGCAGAGGAGCGCTGAACCCGGGCCACGAGGCCTCACGAGTGTGTTACTCAGCTCTCAGACCTGAAGACACTCTCAAGTATGTGAGGAGAATGCCTCTAAGTATGCAGCAAACATGATTAACATCTCTGTGCTGAGCTGAACACTCAGTCTCTGGAAATTTTGCATAGTACTTGGTGTAGATTAGAAGCACAAAATACATCTATTTGCAGCTGTGTGCACTGGTAGTTCCATAGAATATTTATGGAGATTATCTATTTTTTGATGATTGTCTGTTTTGGTTTGATTTAGAAAAAAAAAAAAGGTTTGCATTATTCTTAACAAAAAATGGTGTCACTCACAAACAGTGTGAGTCGTAATTGGAGTTTGTGAGTATTTGTCTCCCTCTAATGCACGACTAAGAGTAGCACATGTAATGCTTTGATTAAAGTTTAAAGTTTAAATGTGAAGTTTGTAAGACTTTTTATGTCAATATACATTCTCTTAAATTAACCCAGTTTAATGTCCATTCACTACTATAAGTATATCTACCCCAAAAGTGTAAACAACACTGACGTCATCAAAATATTTAGAGCGGTCAGATCAGATGCGTTAATCATTCCAGCTTGACCAATAGCGAGAGTTGGGGCGTGGCTTCTGTAGCAGACTGAGTCAGAGGGTGTTTATCCAGTGTGGTGAAGCAGGCTAACATGAGAAAAGAAAATTCAGATTTGGTTACAAGCTAAAATCTGAAGATTACCAAATTACACAGAGGTAGAGAACAGGGTAAAACAAGGGTAAATGCTGGTGGTGCTTTTCCAAGATGGAGGAATTTGATGGAATGTTTGAATTTCAATTTAAACACGGAAATTGCTGAGTTTCTTTTGGAGTTTTTGCCACACATGTTAGCTCTTTACTGTCTTTTTCCAAACATGTTAGCTCTTTATTAATAAAGCCTGAGATAAAATATTATGTTGTAAAGATAATACTCGTAAATTAGGGTTAATATAAGGGACGTTTGTAAAGGATGTTTGAAAATTTGCTTTATTTTTTATAGTTCCACTAGGTGACACTAGTAGTGCAGAAACTGCATACTACACCTTGCTGTAAGGAATTTTTTTTTTTTTTTTTTTTTGGTCTTTACCACAAACAAAATAAAAGCCTTTATTACTGTAGCGAGTCTGCTTAATATGTTTCTCCTGTACATATCAATTGTTTTGAGTTGAGTGATGTCAACTCAGTAAAGTAAAATGAATCAAACAATCAATCAATGAATATGATTTAAATTTGTAAAATAAATATTTACTTAATTTAAACCATGAAGTATAATTAATTTTTATACAGTTTATGCACACTGAGGTTTCTCATGAAGAAATCACTTCTTATCAATGCTGTGTGTAAAATAAATAAATAAATAAATATTCTAGCATATTCTATATTCTTTTCAATTAGCTTAGTTGAATCCATTCCAGAGAACACAGTTATTAGTAACCCTAAAATAGCTCCTTTCCATATAAAGTTACTTGTGTACGTGCAGCCTGACACTGTGATTTCTCTGGTTGCATATGTAGTTGTTCTCAATGTTTTCCAAGTGTTTAGCTGTAAAAACAGGATGCAGTAGAAATCTATCTCTGTGAGTGGGCCGGGAGCAATATCCCTGTGGGCAGAGTGGAGGAACCTTGCTCAGCCATGGCCAAGTCTTGAACTTCTCTTCCTAGCACGGGTGAAGGACACACAAGGGCACTGTCCTGTACTGTATGTCTTGGCCAAATGTACAACCCAACCCATTCATGCTGAGATAGTCACAATGGTCCATTCATATTTATCACAGAGGTCTAGTTTGTTTTGATGCATTTCTACACACTTCCTGTAGTGGTGATTATCACAGATGATAGCTTGATGATAGCCTCATGGAAATTGCTTGACTCTGTTGTTGTATACACAGCAGTGTTTTTTTTTTGTTTTTTTTGGTCATATTAACAATTTAATATTATATATATATATATATATATACATACACACACACACACATACACACACATAATTTAATGCAAGCCTTTGGGAATTTTTTGTTCATAAGCCAAAAAGGGTCTGATCACTTAGAAAAGTAAAGGCACTTCTGTGTACATGTCATATTTGATCTTTTTAAAGCTATGAAACTGTACCTGGCACAGCCTTACCCATCACTACTTTGCATGTCAGTTTGAGTGAATATCTGTTTTAGAAAATAACTTCTTCCTTCTATAGCCAACCAAAACCCTGGTGATGCACCAAAGCCCATCTTCCATGAAATGTCAAAGAGGAATTTCTACTAGAAGTGCCATTTTATTGCTGCGCTCACATAGAGATGTAATGGGCTGAGAGACTGACCTTTGACCTTTGAGGTGAGGGCATGTGCGGAGGATGGAACAAAGATGATCGCAAAAGTCCCGCGTGTTTGGGCAAAGTTCAATATGTGATTTTTCGTTTGGCAGATTTACAGCTTGAGAAAACCGATGAGGTGATAAACGCATGAAGGATAGATCAAGAAAGATACTGAAAATAGTTTTTTTTTTTTAGAAGAACTAGCAATCTTATGGGTCTGAGAGAGGTGGAAAGATTTATGAACCATTGCTGCTGCGCTCTGAGTACTTATTAAATTTCCAGGGTCGTTGTAACAGCATATACTGTAACCTCTAAAAGCCAATAACTAGATACATAAATGTTGTAGTGTTCTGTAGTCAGAAAAACACATTGAAATTTCTTTCTATTACTTTATTTAAAGCAAATAATACATTTGGGTTGCATTAGTGATCATCTTGTTCCAAAATTTATTTGAAAAGTCTTCTGGTGCTCTTGTTAGAGTTTGTTTAGATCTTTTTGAGAGTCTCGTCTCATGAGGAATTTTCCCAAACTCAACTGAAAGAACTCCCAGCTGTGCTCTTCTGGGTCAGAGCCCCAGCCCCATATCAGGACAGTTTCAAGACACTGATTTGTGTGTTTGGACATGTTTTAAAAGACTATATATAAAGCTAAACACACACACAATGAGTAAATAATAACAGATTCCTTTCACCAGTTGTAAAAAATAAAAATAAAAAAAATGTTGTATTTGTCCGTGAGTTTGTTATGAAACACATTTGTTATGATTAGTTTTTATGTTTTTTAGTGGCCACACTGGACCTAATATGCATCCCATGAAGTGACTAGACAGTGGTTACTGTAGTTTTCCCTCCCATTGTCACTGCTTGACCAAACCAAACAGCTATATGTCTGTGGTTTATCAGTTTGATAATCTAAGAATTTCAGTGCGCAGTTGGCCAGTGACTCAACATTGGCATTTGCCAACAAAACACCTCTTATGGAGTTGTTTACCAGTCTCTTCTACTCTTGAATTCAACCCAGCACGTGGCATTTTTCTAGCACAGTTGTCTTTGTTTGGCGATTTCCCACACTCTCGTGAAACGAAATGGGGCAGAAGGGATTTTTTGTTGTGGTTATTTTTGCAGGGTAACATTTAGTAACTTCATTTGTGTTCGAAAATGAAGATGTGTCATAGAGACAAAACCACAACCACATAATTTGCCTGAGGTGATCAGAAAATGTGGCATAATACTGTATATTCTCAGTCGTCATTAGTGGTGTTGTTGTTAATTAGAAGTAATTATACTACGGAGCCGTTAAATGCTTGAATCTGATTGGC
>SCHK01442213.1:0-11757 GCA_004124795.1 Poropuntius huangchuchieni
GCTGCTCAAGAAACATTTATTATAATCAATGTTGAAAACAGATGTGCTGTTTAACACGTTCTTAGAAACTGTGATACATTTTTATTTTTTTCCTGGATGAATAGAGTTCAAAAGAACAGCATTTATTTGAATAGAAATCATTTGTAACGGTCTTCACTCTCACTTTTGAGCAATTAATCAATGCATCATTGTGGAAAAAAGTACTAATTTCTTTAAACAAGTTCATTTCTTTCAAATAAAAATGTCTTTAATTAAAAAGAAACTCTTAATGACTTAATGACCCAAACTTTTAAAAAGTAGTGTAGGTTGACAACTAATTGTAGCCACAGTAACAATATTGTGGATGCTGTAATTAAAGTAGTTGCTTACGGAAAGAAATTAAAAATGCAAAATGAATACACTTACGATGCACTAAGAATGACTTTCTTAAAAAGTAAATACCAATTCCTAAAATCATTTCTTTCTGAAATCAACAATAAAATAAGTGGAACACAGGTGAGCAGCTCCATGTGCTGGCATTCTGTAATCTCATCTAGAGGATTACAAGGGGATCTGTTTTGGTTAAGGCTGATAGAGGGTTGTGTTATGGTTCAAGTCGAGATCTTTTCATCTGTTTATCTAATAAAGGAAAAGGAGAAAACGTAGGCCAGGGGACCAAAAAACCCCTGTCCTAAAACGGACAGATGATTTAAACGAGAGTCACACGATTCCTTTCTAAGAAAGTAAGATGACACGTTTAACATCCCTCGGTCCGCCGGTGTAGGTGAAGCACGGGGCTAGACGATAAAGTTGTGCAACAGAAAGCACGGGGATGATGATGATGATGATGATGATGATACCTTTGGGCGAATCTGACAAACAGCTCTAAACATGTAGAGACAATGGAGTGGCGTTCTCTGGAATGACACATGACAATGTAAACTGTTTGCAAACATGACTTAATTTCGAATGAGTTTACATCTGTGCCCTGACACCATGATAAATGATAGCGCATTCCGTGCATTCGTACGATTACATCTGTGTTCCATATCATGTACCGCGTATAAACACACAAGCAAACAGACACTTCAGCATGCCACGCAATGCACACAAGCCATCAATCACCCCGCTCGGCCCAGCAACCCACATAACAGTTTTTTTTGAATTCGTCAAATGAAATTATATACCGCATACTCCTGTTTGAGAAGAGGAGCTGTTCATGCATATAGCGTTTTGGCCCCCTGAGGAGACTGCAAAAGCCATTAGAGAGAAGCATCGAGCTTCCAAGAAACACAAACAGTAGCATATGTGTCCACGGCAGAGCGCTATCAGATCCACCCGGGGCTTTTATGTGTGATACTCGAGCTGCCTGCATTTCCACACTGTGGCAAAGACAACAAGTAGCGGAGAGGCTGCCGGTGGAGGCAGATGCACATCTCTACATGACATATAGTGCAGAGATTAGGCCAAGAGGGTACCTGCCCTTAACCACCACAATGCGGGCGCTGGGAATGGCATTTGTGCAAGCTGCTGTCATCGTGAAACAATAAACTATGAGCACTTTTAGAAAGAGTAAAAGTAAAAGCCTATCAAGGGGTAAGAGCTATACACTATCTGTTGCTCTATACTGCTTTTAATTTCACCCCGACAATATCCAACAGTGTGTATGTATATAAATCAAAGGAGAATTGTTCATCTTTTTTTTTTTTTTTGCAAAGTGTCATTTCAATCACACTTCAGTTCATGCATTTAGTATTGTGTGATAGAAATGATATTTAAAGCATTTTTGGAACACAGCAAATTTGTATTGCTTCCTAAATACATACGATTTTATTTACAATTATAGACTGGCTGGAAATGAAAAAGTTCTGTTCCCAAATTATTTTAATTTGTTTTCTTCACACATCACTTGTCTCATATTTCTTCTCAAGAAAGTGCACTAACTTTTGAAAAAAACAAATTTATGCCACTGTTGTGAAAAACAAAAACAACATTCAAATTTGGGATGTATAAGATAATAGTAAAGACATTTCTAATGTTAGAAAAGACAGAAAAATATTAAGCAGCACAACTGTGTTCAACATTGGTAATAATAATAATAATAATAGTTTCATCAGCAAATCAATTAGAATGATTTCTGAAGGATCATGTGACACTGAAGACTGAAAATTCAGCTTTGATATCACAGGAATAAATTACATATTAAAATACATTTAAAATTTAAATGTACAAATTTAAATTGCAATACTATTTCATAATATTACTGTTTTTACCATTTTTTATTTTAAAAAAAAATGCAGTCTTGGAAGAAAAACAAATGATTTAAAACTGTAGTGTATACATAATATATAATAAAATGGTATTTTTTTCTTTTACATATTCTGTTTTAAAAATGTAACTATTCATATTTTAAATGTTGGATTTCCACAGTTAAGGTTGAAACAATAAAATCTACTAATACAAGACATCTGGAAAGCAGCAAAAATATTTTTTAAAGGCAAAATCTTTCCAAGGCAGTTGTTAATATCTTAAAAGTGGCCAAAGTTGAAGAAACACCCAAAAATACAATGGAGTGCCAGAAGAGGTCAGATGGATTGGTGACAGATGGACTATTGTGTTTCGTGCCGAACACTTCAAAAGTTGATCTGCACTTTGAAATGTGAATGTTTCCAAAATAAATGAGGACACCAGGGTTTTCAGGAACACACACTCCCTCGATTGCTCCATGGGAAGTGCTAGAGAGCTGGTTGAAACCGAAGCCCACGGAGCCGGATGAGAGCAAAGGAAAGGGTTGGTGCGAGAGGGGAAGGTCAGGAGGTGATAAGGGTCGAACCCATTCACGCAGACGTGGCCGCTGAGGCTCCGGTACGCACCTCCGCCCCTCGTTAGAACCAAGAAAATCTTTGTCTTGCATCCTAGCAACCCAGTGTATATTCCGGATGCATGTGTACAAGCTCGTACGGCCAGTTAAAGTCTCCGTTCACAGGGGGTGAGGGTTCACTGATCGCAGATAAGAGCTCCGCTCTTCCTCCCCACATCCGCCAACATACTCAGAGCAAAACTGGGACTGTCAGAGGGCAGACTCTCTTATAATTCAGCCCATCTGATGTTCTCACCGTAGCTGAGATCCTGCCTTTACCTAGGCTGGCTGCCATTCCACGGCTGTTCCTCAAACGGCAGAGGTGATACGCGCACTTGATGTTGTAACAATTAACAACCACATTGTTTGTAAACGTCTCTCCAGACACAGGATGCAGGGAACACGGTACACGTCCAATGGGAGTAAACAGTAATTAGGCAGCAATGCTTTAACTGATATTTGATACTTAATGAAACGCAGATGCAAAGTTCCAGAAAACGTCAAAATTAGAAAAAACAATAACAAATTGCTCTCCGTTTCTCTGAGCAACCAGCGGCCTCGCACGACTCAACATGACAGGCTTGTTTACTGTCTGCCGTTCCCAACCTGAGACTAATTACCCTCTACTTTCCTCATGGCCTTGTACAGGATGTCAGGAAGAGAGAAGAACATGGTGGTCACGTTCCCGTTCCCACCTTAACTATTCCCGATTAAAGGTTCACTCAAAAAAAAAACTAAATTTACTCAACCTTGTAATTTAGGGTTATTATCGCTAGCTTCACCTGAAACCATTAAAAACTTTTGTTCATTGAAATAAAGCTAAACTAAAATATAGATATTAGATGAAATACTATAAACCAAAAATTAAAAACGTTGCACTAAAATGACAAAATGGAAATAAAAATGCAGCTGAAATTAAAATATATTAAATCTAAATAATAATCTAAAAAAAAAACTAAACTAAAACTAAACAAAGATAAAAGCTCATTTAAAATATTAATAAAACTACATATATATCAAGGGTGTTTGTATTGATTAAAGACATGGGCTGCCCCCTAATAGTCGACTAATCGATATTCAACCAGAAGAGGCTTAGTTGATCAACATTTTACAGAAAAATAAAAAATAAAAAACCCTCCGCAACAGACAAATCATTAACAGCTGGTCTATGTAGTAACTACAGTACATCGATCAAGACATCCAAACGTTCGTTTTGATCATTGACCTAAAACGTGGCTTATCATCTGAAACATGTAAGTAACAGCAACATTATATGGTCACTCACTCTAACATTAACCTAGAAAAATGTGCACTATTGAAGTGCAAGACAATTGACTTGGAGGCGCCGGTGCGATCTTTTGCATTCAACTTAAAACACTGTCATTTTTGCTCATACAGATGAGTAATACATCTACAAAACAAAACAAAACATTGTGCTTTTGTAAAATTCTAGTCGAAATAAATTAATTAAATACTTTAAAAGTTAACCAAAACTCTGTGTTTGCCTCACAGACATGAACAATATATCTATAGAAGATGTCTACTTTTAAATGGAAAACAAATATTTTTAAATTATGTAATCTGTATGAAACATGCACGTCCACTGTGGAGAGATAAGTTGTCGACTTCATCACTGCAGCCGAAAACACAGAAAACACTTATCAATGCCTTACTTTAATTTTAAGGTAGTCTTCTTCTTGTTTTTTTCCTGACGCATTGATAATCATCACTTCTGCCGGTGCGCTGTGGCAAGCTTTAGGCGTATGCTTGAGCACTGATAGGCTATAGGCAATCAAAATCTTATTATGAATTATATGGTTTATCACTATAAACATGCAATTAGTCAACTAATTGCTTAAAATTAATGATTACTAGTCGACCAGAAAAATCTTCAGAAAAATAAAAAACATAAAAATTCTATAAAATAGATATTTTTCTCTTCTAAAAGTCTAAGTAATGAATAAAAAAAAATGTGACAGGCACATGAATTTACATTTTATTTAAAAATGAAAAGAAAGAAAAAAATGAGGACTTTGTCTTCTCATTTCAGAGCACCACTGCACATATAAAAGTAGTTGAAGAACATTTTATTCTAAACAGATTTGAAATGTGAGATTCGAAACCTATGCCCAAGGCAAAGTTTTTTAATAAATAATTGGTCTGTTGCTCGTACAATGACTGTGTAAGGATTAAAAAAAAAAAAAAAAGACTTGTAATATTGCATGAGTCATTTGAACTACTTTTATGAATCTTTTATGATGCATTTTTGGAGCTTGACAGCCACTGGTCACTATTTGACAGAAGAAAAAGTCATATGGGATTGACCGAGATGAGTAAATGATGACAGACGAGTGAACTGTTCGTTTGAGGTGATTTGCTCAAACCACTGTTCTATTTGCATTCTGCACCTCAGGGAATTTTATAATGTCAGACTCTAACTGTTATGAGGACACAGTGTTGTAAAGCCGCATTTCAAATCTTGGTGCATATCCAGAGCTTACTGTACACTTCTCTTCTTGTTCAGGCCTTGACCAAAAAAAACCACTGGGAATTTTTGATCAAAAGACAATACTATTGCCAAAAATATCTTAAAAAAAAAAAAAAAAAACTATGGCATTTGCAAAGCATTTAACCTCCGTATTCTGACACTGTGGTCATTTTTATATATTTGTGCATGCACGCACTCCCCTACATTCACTGATTTAGCAGATGCTTTTAAACGAAGTAGCTAATTTATTAATGAGGAACAATACAGCACATGACTTACTCTTCTTGCCAGGCCCAAAGCGATGTAGCACTTCTCTCCGGGATCCACGATCTCCACTTCAAAGTAGTGACTTCGTGTCGTGAGGGGCTGCCGGGCCTGAGCCAGACCAACGTCCATGATGCTCTTCCCTTTTCCAACATATTCCAGAAGCTACGGCAGAAAACATCAAAAACTTAATTTAGATACATTATAGAGCATTACACATGTTTCAATATTGTGTTTTTAACTTTTTGCTCATGTAGAAGGAAACAGGATCTTGTCAGGTGGATTATTTGGTCAGTTTAAGGTTAACCTGGCATAAACCAGATGTATCTATAAAAATAGTCAGCCTGGTTGTGAGCAAGTCTGTTCAGACACACTACTGTTGAGGTTTTTGTTTTTAATTTTATTCGGCAAGGATGCATTAAATTGATCAAAAGTGATTGCAAAGACTTTACACGGTTACAAAGAATAAAGAAAAAAAGGTTTCTTGAGCAGCAAACCACCATATTCGAATGATTTCTTAAGGATCATGTGACACTGAAGATTGAAGTAATACTGAAAATTCAGCTTTACTATCACAGGAATAAATTCAATTTTAAAATACATTAAACTGTATTAATATTTCACAACATAAGTCTTACAGACTCTACACTTTTGAACAGCAGTGTGTGTGTGTGTGTGTGTGTGTGTGTATATATAAAGAAAAAATTCCTTGAGCTCAAGGCACTTAGAGAAGAATATTTAGAAGAATAATCTACATGAAATGAGATCAAGTATGGGCAAACCCAAGCACACAGGAGTGATGACACATCTTTAGATTGATATTTTCCATCAGGTGTGTTAGCAAAGATGTAATAGGATTACTAGAGAAGACAAAAAAAGGTTGACCTGTCTTCAGTAAGTTCATGGGATAGAGAGGGTGGGGCATGGGCTTTCAACTACAGACATGTGAGTGGTATCGACAGCCCCACCTATCCTTACAAATGAAAAGAAAAAATTACCAATGGAACAATTTTGACATGGCATAAGGTCAAATGTTGCATTCAACAGTGTTGCAAAAAATGGCATTAGTGCAAGTGTGAGACACCTCCCAAAGACCGTCTCGACCTAGTGATGCCTAATGGTACACTTAAAGATTCAATTCATAAGCCAAGTCTAAACACTTCAGATTAAACCTTGAAATCTGCCCACCTAAATGACATTTTAGGCATCCTACGCATGTACAAGTGATCAAAGGTCAAAAATGTTACCAAATGGACTGCCTTATATGCTTTTTGCACAAAACTGAATTGCATATTTGGTTATCATATGCATAACTAAATTAAAAGCCTTTTGGGGCATTAAATAAGTGGGAAAAAAAGAACAAAATGGCCAAAAAGGATGGCTAAAACTTCTACACTTCAATCTGAAATCCAGTGAGCTGCCTACCTAGATATCATTAGCCTTCAGAATAAAAGCTAAACAACATTTTTGGCCATATATGCACCTTCAGGTGCTCAATTTAAACTTTAACACCTCGTTTTTTGGCATTTGTCTTCGGTCAAACAGGACAAAATTTTTGTACTGCAATTGAGAACCTAGTGCCTAACAGCATTTTTGGGTATCATATACACTTTTAAATGTCCGATTTAAACTTTAACTTAAGATTGAAAAATTTTTGGCCTTCATATGACTTTTGAATTATCAAAAAAGACACTTTGAGTTAAAACGTAGTAAGCTGCCTACCCAGACAACACTTTTGGGCATCACATGCCTATGATGCCTAAAAAGGCTACAGCCTTTCTCTCACGTTCTGTTTCTGGCCCAACACAGCTTCTAAACTCGCAACACAGCATGGTGATTACTTTCAGATTTCAACTGGTTGTCATTAATTACTTAGAAATTTCCGTTTGCAACGTCAGAATCAGCACTTTATTGGGGCAGTGGAAAGATTTTGCCAATGCCATCTACAACAACCTTTGGTATCCTTGTTTACGCCGCTAGACGACTGCAGGTCAAACGGAGACTCTGACAGGGGGCCTCGTACAACCACATGCTGGTAACGACCAGACATTTTGAAAAACACGAAAATGTGCGTGCAAAAGTAAAACGGAGCCTTTAAACGGCCATGAACAGATTGCTGTCAGTTGTCCAAGAATATCCCCCGCTGACATCAAAACAACTGATCAACTACAGAAAATAAGATGCAAAATCCTGCAAACAATCAGCCGCTGCTTTGATCAAAGCAGACTCGATCGATCCAGCTAAACTGATTGGTGTTCAATATGGAAGAATGCGTGTTTCTGGAACGGAAGACATTCTCTTCTCATCTCCTGAGGGTGGCTCACTGGTGGATGTACCCACCGAGGAACTGATATCCATTTATTGGAATTAAACGTGGGTTGCTTTTTATAGACGCAAAACAGTGTTTTTTGTTTTTTTTCCTGCCTCCACCCGACTCTTCTTTTCAACATCGACCTCTTCAAGTTTTCGTGCCAGGACAGTTGCCTGCTCATTTGAGGATGGAGGCAAAATTGCACGTAGTCACACCTTCCTGCCTCCTTGATGCTGAGTAATGGGGAGGTTGTCTACCTTTATACCACTCCTAGCGGCTCTCAACAGCTCCCAGCTTGCTTGGATGACAGTGCTGACAGATCCGACATGCTCTCGAACGTCACCATCCCCAGACCTGCGTGGGGGCGGCAGCTTGTTTTGTTGACCCGCTGCCCCGGCAACAGGTGCAACATTGCGAGCGAGTCCCACAACTTCCTGTCACAGTGTGGAGAATGTGGAAAAGGCGGAGGACACAAAGAGGGAGACGCCCACAAGTGGAGCCGCTGAGATGTTTGTCTCACTCGTCTTCACTCTTTAAAATAGGGTCTATGTTTTGACAGCCTCAGAAGAAATCTCTGAAGATAATGTTGTTGTAAGTCGTCTGTCGGCTAGCGGTTACTCAAAGTCTGTCTAAACGCAATTTATCCTTAATTCACCTTATTCTTTAGAGTGTTAAGTACTTGGCATTCAGCTGCTGGTTTAATTGACAAAACAATACATTAAAAGCCTCAACATGCAGACTGTTTTGTGAAGCGCTGGGAATTCCTGTCACTGTCCAAGACGGTCCTAAATAAGCAAAACAAAATGATTTCAAATGATCTATGATAGAAATGTACTTCTGTATGTTTACATCATGGTATCCCAGTAAAATTTCTAAATGTTCTTAGACAAGATGTGGCAGGAATATCCCCATCCATTAATTTGTTTTTATGAACAATGGGTCATGAGATACTCACATTTTCCTTGAATGAATTTTCTAGTTCATTGCACTATAATAACATGTTGTAATGGTGCGATCACATTTATCGCTGTTCAGCCAATTTCAAGGGACTAAATTCAGTAATTTCAGGAATGATCCATGTGAAAGATTTCCACATGAAGACTTTGCACTAGGTTCAACTGAGTTGGTCATTGACCAACAGAGAGCAGCTTGGTTTGAAAGTGACTTGTATGTGCTTCATATATTGCTACAATATTGACAATGGATTTACAAATTGTGTTGACGAAGCCAAAACTATATAAAGCTATTAAAAATTAGTCTTCTGCAACATTGCGACATTTCACTGAACACATCAGCACATACTTGTCTTCACCAAAGCACTACTTTCTACTTTTAGATTATCACTTTCATGACCAGCTCACTGAAGTCCAATAGGTGAAGTAAAAAAAAAAAAATGGTGCAGAACACCCACTTTTCCTGCGCACAAAAAGTTAGCGCTTGAGGTCGTTCACATAAGACATGTTCATTCATCTCTGTGCCTTGTTTTTCATTTAAAAGAAGTTCTGCACGCCACGTCCACTCTGCTGCATCTAGCTGGAAAAACATGTCAGTCTGCACTGTTTTTAATTGTTTTCTGCGAAATGCACACTTGACGGACGTCTTTGACCGTTACGACGTGCCTCGCTAACACATTTTTAAGACGCTGAGACAAGTTAAAAAGATTAAGATAATTGTGCTGCTCCTGGCTGTGGAAACCGGCATGACTTTCCGAAAGAGCCCAGCATTAGGAAAAAGCAGCTTAAATAGATGCCCAAAAATGAACATTTCGTCATCGTTTACTCATGTGGAAGGGCCTCCAAACCTGTGACACTTACTTTCTTCTGTGGAACACAAAAGAAAAGAGTTTGAAAAATGTCTAAGTAATTTTTGCCCCTACAAGGAAAGTAAACAGAATTCAGTGTTGTTTGGACCCAAGCATTCTTCAAAATATATATGTATTTTTCCCCACATATGAAAGTTAGCCATACAGGTTTGGAACGGCATGAGGGTGAGCAAACAAATGACGGAATTTGGGTAAACAATCAGCTTTAAAATTATTTAACAAAACGCCTGACTGCATTAATGTGAGACTATAAATTAGCTTGACATTGCATCTTAGATTATTTGTGAATCAGTTACGCTGAAGGCATTGCCCAGAAGCTGTTAATCAAAGGAGCGGTTAAAGACTATAACTATACCCTGTAGCCAAGCCATAAGTTATGTAATGTATCTGTTGATGGCTATTTAATATTTACAGCTTAGGGTGAGGTATAACCTACCTGGGCTGGATTGAACAGCTGGATACAGATTTATAAACCCGTCAAGGTTACTCTGGATTATTTTCTCCGTTGTCAGCATTCATACTGATTTCCTACGCAAAGATGTTAGCCAATCATAACAGTGGGTGTTTGAGTAGCACTAAAGCTACATATTTAATTCAATGTAGACAAAGAGAGGGTGAAACATGAATTAATAACTAAATTTTCAATGCAAAAAACAACATTACTACTATGTTGCACTTTAAATAACATGAATTAACATTAGAAATATATTTTTACAGCATGTATTAATTTATTAAAGGAATAGTTCACCCAAAAATGAATATTCTGTCATTAATTACTCACCCTCATGTCATTCCAAACCCGTAAAATTCATGTCATTCCAAACCCAGATTCATCCGTTCATCTTCAGAAAACACTGTTTTTGATATTTTTGATGAAATCCGAGAGCTTTCTTGCCCTGCGTAGACAGCAATGGAACTACCACGTTCAAGGCCCAAAAAGGTAGTAAGGACATCATTAAAATAGTGAAAACAGTGGTTCAACTTTAATTTTATGAAGCTATGAGAATACTTTTTGTGAACAAAAAAAAAAAAAAAAGACTTTATTCAACAATTTTTTTTCTTCCGTTTCAGACTTTGATGCACATTCACGACAGTTGTGGTATGTGTCATGCTACTATCGTGAATGGTGGTGAAGACTGACGCAACCCTCTACATTGCGAGTAAATCACTCGCATATGCCACTAAATCTACACTCTAGGCGACTAAATGATGTCTAATATTAGCCAACGGCTAATAAATTCTCAGATTTTACTCGCCAGTGTGTGAGTTTAGCACAGATATATTTTCACTCGCCAAACACTCTCTGACTGAACGCTTCAGTGTTTCACTCTCCGTCAAGTGATCTGTGCTATTTTTTAGTTCATCTGAATGGATGTGCAATGCATCTATATTTATATACATGATTAATATTCATGAATCCAGCAGCTTATTAATCCTTAGTGCATTTTATATTGTTCTTATTAGCAGAATTCGTATCATTATTATCTTATCAGTATTTTTAGTTTTTTCACAATTTTTTTTTTTTTTTTTTACAGAAACATTGAATGACCAAAAAAGTCCCACCACCAGTCCTAAGTTCAGTTCATATTATAGAATAATAGTAAAATATATACTGTCATTAAATAATACTTGATTATCATATTATAATGTTTGACTGACTGATTTTAAGAGTGTACCTTCAGATATAAAAAAAAAAAAAAATTTTTTTACAAATAAATAAATAAATAAATAAATATATATATATATATATATATATATTAGTCAGGCGAGTAAACTAAAAAATTTACTAACCAATGGCGATTCAATTGCCAAGGTGTCCATAGAGGGTTGTGATGCGAAAGAGAAGAATTGTTGAATAAAGTTATTTTTGATTTCTTTGAGCACCAAAAAAAAAAAAATTCTCGTAGCCTCATAAAATAAACCACTAATGTCACATGGACTATTTTAACAATGTCCTTACTATCTTTCTGGGCCTTGAACGTGGTAGTTCCATTGCTGCCTATGCAGGGTCAGAAAGCTCTCAGATTTCATCA
>SCHK01442223.1:7099-18422 GCA_004124795.1 Poropuntius huangchuchieni
CATTTTTTGTTGTTGTTGTTTGTTTGTTTAATTTTGGGGTATAATGTAACCTGTTCCTGACCAGGTTTCATAGATAGACCCATATAGATTGACTCTTATGATCAGACAGATCGTTTTATAGGGTTAACCTTTTATACATGAGAGAAATGGGAAAGATATGCTTCTGTTTTCTCGTTGGTATCTACACGTGCAAATGATGTCGTGCAGACTCTAGTGAAGCAAGACCAATGCACCACAAATATTACATTAAACGAGAAGATAACCTTCTTGTAGCCCAGAAGGTTTCTTGAAGACTTTTATCAGTTATGATGCATTTTAGTTTCTTAGGCAATCTATGTGATAAGCCAGATAAACTTTCCTTAACATCCTTGGCTTGGCTGCCACGTGTCTTTCTCTACCCTGAGCTGTCTCGGTAGTAGGTTGTTTAGATAATAAGACACACTAGAGACACCCAAGAAAAAAGCAAACAGCCACGTTGCATTTTGTGGCCAGCATCTTCAACTGCATCTGTAAACACTGAACAATACATGGTGCTTAGATCTGGATGATACAGGATTTTTTCCCCCCCGAGAACGTTTGATCAATTCAGGGTAACAATGAAATTCAATTCAAATTCACTAACAAGGAAATTCAAAACTAGTGTATAACACCAAGCTATTTTAACAGTATAGGTTTTGTAAAAACAAAAACAAAAAATAACATCACCTTTCAACCTGTCACTATCATACAACAATTTAATATCAAACATCAGGTGTGCTGTCATTAATATTTTTATTTAGACTTTTATTCATTGGCAAAACATTAAATTCGAATGAATCAATGAAACCAGAAAAAACACCCAGCCATACTTGGTGTATGCTGTCAACCCAAGGTCATAAACGGTTTTATATCAATGAAAGGTTTGTCTTTAAGTACTGATAAGACCTGTCTACATGTTACATTTGTGTAATCATTAATCATTTTATGTTCACATCATTTCCATTATAAGATAGAATGATCCAACTCTGAATCTTGATTGGATGAGCCGAGTTGGAAGGCATTGTAAAATGGTAGCTATAAAGTTAATATTTTTCTATATTAATTTGTGAAGTTGCCACAATGCTTGGCAACAGCCTATGGTAAAGCTAATGAACTTCATCTAAAAAAAAAAAAAAGAGAACAAAAATATTTATCTAATCATGTAAGTTATATTAATTTATTGTTTGTTTAATTATGTGTCTTTTTTTCTTACAAAAGTGATTTCNTTGTATTAATTAATGAATTGTTTAATTATGTGTCTTTTTTTCTTACAAAAGTGATTTCACTACTTTGAAGGCAAAAAATTACATAAAAGTTCAAAATTGAATGATCTTGAAATAATTTCACGATTATGAATTTAAATCAGTGATTGAATTCGTTTGTGACCTCCATGTTTGTTTTCAGAAATAGGTGACCCAGATCCATTGAGCTGTGGGCTAAAGCCATCAAAAGGCCATTATCAACACATTATTGTTTCCTTGACTACTGAATACTAACGGAACTAAATAAACGTCACATGACTCTTCCACTTCTACATGAGTAACACTGGGTGGTTACGGAGAATCTCATTAGATATCTTTGTTTGATTATTACTTTAAAGGTTTGCTACTTTAACTAAAAGTCGGCCATTGTTGCATCCAGCCAATGTCAAGGGCATGCTTCTTTTTTGCTCTTGTATGACTTGTGTCATCATTTTAAAAAGACGGTGGAGCTGTCTTTAAGTTTGTTGGTGTTGTGTTTCTCAGAGCAAGCCTCCTCCTTAATTAAGATCTAGAAGACCTCCCCTTACTGGCATTTTAGATTACAAAGCAGGAAAGCAGGAAAAACTTGACACCATCTTTGTCCGTACGTGCTGCAATCATTAAATCATACAAAACACAATTACCAGTGTTAGCAATGGATTGTGTGCAGTGACATGCTTAGATAGGAGGGCTAAGGAAGATTATAAGGTGTAAAGCAAAAGTGATTCTGGCCCTATTTTAGCTTGTTATGTGACCTCAAATGACTAAAATATCATAAGGTGTTGGATAATGTGTCACTTATGTGAAGCATCACTTATGTCTCCATATGACAGGTGTTTTGACTTGTGATCCACGGCAGTATCAGTGTGGCAATGGAAAGTGTATCACATCGAGATGGGTGTGTGATGAAGCTGATGACTGTGGCGACGGCACCGATGAACTTCCTGCTGCCTGCTGTAAGTCTTCCTCCATCTGAGATAAGTCAGTTGTCCTGAAGAGACGGGAGAGAGATGTTGGTGCAATGATTTAAATGTGTTTATCCATAGATAACAATTCTACACTCCTATTGCAAGCTGAAAGACATGTATTCAAAACTCTTTTAAACTCCATTTTGCTTAATTTTCATTTTTTGTGGTCACATTTACAAAATATTATTTCCCTAAATTGCCCTAAATGACGTGGCAGTGAGTAAAATTCTGGCTGATATCAGTAAGCTGATTAATTAGTTTGATGCCATGTCCGGCACTTAAAATTCTGTACTGTTTTGTTTAAAGTAAATAACATTTGAACAAATAAATAAATGAAATAAGTGAATTTTGGCATCACAACATAATTCTGAATGTTTCAAAAAGTGGATATTCTGTCAACACTGTTGAGTTTGTGTTTAGTTCAGTTGTGTTAAAATTTTTAGTTTTGTTAAAAAATCAGTGATCACTAGGTTATTTCAGTGTAGAAAAGGTAATATAAATTTTAAAATAATCAGAGAAAGATCATGCACAATTAAATATCCAATATAAACTGGCATTAAAAAAAAATCATTAAAAAAAATTAGTGATTACCTAGCTAAGCACCACTAATATGTTCTACAGAAAATGTAAAAATCTAATTTTTCCCTCTCTTTTCAGTGGCCAAGACCTGCAGACCCAGTGAATTCAGCTGTGGTGGGCGACTAAACCAGTGCGTGCCAAAGAGCTGGAAGTGTGATGGCAAAGCGGACTGTGAGAACGGTGCAGATGAGGAAGGCTGTGGTGAGTGACATTAGTTACGTGTATCTTCATGGTGCTGCCAGTGTGCACGTGTGTTTAAAATCTCCATCACTCCTTGCAGATCCTCGCCGGTGTCTGGATGGCGAGTTTCGCTGCGGCAGCGGCCAGTGTGTGACTGCCGCGTTTGTGTGTGATGACGAGAGCGACTGCGATGACGGCAGTGATGAAGTCTCCTGTCCGCCCACCACGTGTGGCTCCGGCTCCTTCAGGTGCAACAACGCACAGTGTGTGCCTCGACTGTGGGTCTGTGATGGAGATGCCGACTGCTCCGATGGTTCAGACGAATTGCCTCAGAAATGCAGTGCGGGGACGCCTAAACCTACCAAAAACCCCTGCTCCTCTATGGAATTCCATTGCGGGAGTGGGGAATGCATACACAGTAGCTGGAAATGCGACGGGGGAGAAGATTGTTTGGATCGCTCCGATGAGAAAAACTGCTGTAAGAAATAAGACTTGACAGTGTTACTGACATATAAAGTTCTGGCATGAAACTCTAGATGGCGCAGTCCGATAGGTCAAACTCAATCTAACATCATTATCACATGGCGCAGCTGATTAGTTCTTTTTGTATCAGCAGCCGATGAGCTGCTGCTCAACGTTCAAATATATGACTAGTGCTTGCTGTAGCAGTTGCAGCGTGCTTCAGAAATCCTCCACCTTCCCCAGCTCCACCTGTCTAGATCTGCTATGTAATTGTCATGAGAGAAATACAGATAATCTTTGCGTGGTACACACAAGGATACCAGGAAGACTCATTCATCTTAGAATAGCAGTACCACGACTAAAACAATGATAAAGACAACTTCACAGTGCACATTTTTTATAGAAAGATAAATGTACACGTTAATAAAAAAAAAACTAATTTCACATTTCTGCTTTTAAGCCATTAGAAATGCCTTACCCCTTAAGAGTTCATTATAAATGCATTACTGTAAATGCATTTTTTGTTTCCAGTGATAATTTTTTTTCATCCACACTGAATGCAAAAGCGAAAAATGCAATGTTTAATGTACAGTTAGTGGACCAATGAGATTTCACATGGGTGGCACTACACAGCAGAAATAGAACCCAAGGTATTAATAAACTGGACGCTCGTCATGGTCACGGCAGATGACTGTTA
Source organism: Poropuntius huangchuchieni (assembly GCA_004124795.1). Classification (NCBI taxonomy): domain Eukaryota; kingdom Metazoa; phylum Chordata; class Actinopteri; order Cypriniformes; family Cyprinidae; genus Poropuntius; species Poropuntius huangchuchieni. The sequence goes on from SCHK01442223.1 coordinate 11,245, forward strand.
TCACTCTTCACTTTGTTGCAATGTAACCTTAAAAGCATCGGTAGCCATTTTATCCTCAAGACATAATTAAATATTTTTCTCTATCCAGCCTTGCCCACATGCCGACCGGATGAGTTCCAATGTGGTGACGGATCTTGCATCCATGGCAGCCGGCAGTGCAACCACGTATATGACTGCAAAGATTTGAGTGATGAGCTGGGCTGTGTTAATGGTGAACCATACAAATTATGCTCTTTACACAAAACTGATATGCTTCAGGTGTTATTCTGATGTGTTTAACTTGCATTTCTCCTTTTTGATTTTCAGCAACCCATTGTGAGCCACCACACAGGTTTAAGTGCCGCAGTGGTGAATGCATCAGCATGGAAAAAGTTTGCAACAAGCAGCGGGACTGTAGGGATTGGTCCGACGAGCCATTACGAGAATGTGGTGAGTAAAAACAGCTTTCAAGGAGGTGCATTGCTTAGAATTACGTCGAAAAGCAACCTGTGCTACAATATGTGATTTTCAAATTCACAGATTCTAACGAGTGTCTGTACAACAACGGGGGTTGCTCTCATATATGTAATGACCTAAAGATTGGTTACGAGTGCCTCTGTCCCACTGGCTTCCGGTTGGTGGACAAGAGACGTTGTGAAGGTAAGAAACTGAAATGAGTTCCCATACTGAATCATCTGGAAATCTGGTCATAGTACAGTACGTTTCACAGACCTTGGTGCAGATCCAGTTCAAAGAATGATTACATTTGTACTTTAAACTTATTTGCTTTTTCTGAGCTGGAAGTAAGGATAGAGTTTGTTCAGTAAGTCCATGCTGTTGCTGCCTGTCATGATTCAGTGGTGTTACAGACACCGTTCTGAAGCAACAGAATGACTATCTAACTTCAAGCCCACATATTTGCTTGATTTCTTCAGACATTGATGAGTGTGCCAACCCGGACACCTGCAGCCAAATCTGCGTCAACATAATGGGTAGTTACAAGTGTGAGTGCGAGGATGGCTACCAGATGGACCCAGCCAGCAAGGCTTGCAAAGCTATCGGTACAGCTTGTAAACTTACAAATAGTCATTTCCCATACTTCATCACTGATAAACTCATACTCACAAACATGGTTCTACAGGAACCATCGCCTACCTATTTTTCACCAATCGCCATGAGGTCAGGAAGATGACTCTGGATCGCAGCGAGTATACACGTGTTATTCCCCGCCTGAAGAACGTTGTGGCACTGGATATGAATGTTGCTTCCAGAGAGATCTATTGGTCGGATTTATCCCTCAAAAAGATATACAGGTAAATCTTTGGACTCCTGGTCAGTCTTGAGTCTTAGTTGTTTCTTACCCAGCTGACTTACCTGATGTCATATTCCCAGAGCACCAATGGAGACAGCAGATAACTCCTCCCAACACAGTGTTGTGATCGGCAGTGACTTAGATGCACCTGAAGGTATCGCTGTCGACTGGATCCACGGGAACATCTACTGGACGGACAGCATTAAAGGTGCCATCTCTGTGGCAACAGCAGACGGAAGCAGACGCAAGACTCTCTTCACAGAAAACCTGGCCAAGCCACGTGCTATTGTGGTCGACCCTATTAAGAAGTATGTCAAGTCCCAGATACTCTAAAATAAAGGTGTACACTACGTGGGCAAGTGGTTTGCTATGTTAAATCTTCTCCTGTTTGTTGTAGCTTCATGTTCTGGACTGATTGGGGCACACCAGCTAAGATCGAGAGAGGTGGTCTTAATGGAGGGGACCGCTATGCCCTAGTAACAGATAACATTGTCTGGCCCAATGGAATAACCCTTGGTATGTCCACATGTCCACTTACATAACTGTCCACAAAGTGTAACTTTGGTCTAACTCACTTTCTTGTCTTGTCCCATGCATAGACCTTTTGAACCAGCGTCTGTACTGGGTCGACTCCAAGCTACACACTCTCTCCAGCATCAGCGTGCAGGGAGATGGTCGGCGTACTCTGATCATTGACCAGGGCAAACTTGCCCACCCTCTGGGTCTCACAGTTTTTGAGGTAACACTTTCACGCTCCTTTCAAACTTGTTGTCAGAAGACCTTGTTTAGGAGGTTACCTGAATGCTGACACAAGAATTCTCCATCGTCATTTTTAGGAGAAAGTGTTTTGGACAGATGTGAGTAATAATGCAATTCTAAGTGCAAATCGTGTGACTGGAAGAGACATCACAAAAGTGGCCGATCACCTCTCGTCCCCAGAGGACATTGTCTTGTACCACAACCTCAAGCAACCGACTGGTATGTCAGCCATTATCCATGAAACTTTCCCAGACGCCAATCAGTGAATTGATTTTCCATCCAAAATGCGAAATAGTCTTCAGTGTTATTCTGAACTTATTCTGAATGTCTTTCCAGGAATCAACTGGTGCAGGGTCAACAACGGTGGCTGTGAATTCCTGTGCCTGGCTGCCCCTCAAATCAATAGATTCTCACCCAAATATACTTGTGCCTGCCCAGACAACATGATGTTGGCCAGAGACATGCGGAAATGTGTTCAAGGCAAGTCAGATTTGGTGCTCGTTGTCAAGACATGGATATAAACTTAGTGTATTTTCTGCTGATCTCTTCATCTAACTTTTGTGTTTTTATTTTAAGCAGCTGTAATCACACCAAAACCTCCTGTCAAGCCCGAAATAGTTACAACTAGTCGTCCTAAAGTACCTTCAAAGACAAAACCAAAACCTGCTCCTGCGATCCCTAAACGACCCACTCAACCTACTCCAATCAAGCCATCCCAAACCACAACTAAACTTCCTTTGTCCACCCAGACAGGTATGCCTCGCTTTGTCCACCCAGACATTTCCATCTGTCCTGGTCTTCTCTTTTTCTTGGCAAATTAGACAAACCCAAGCCCCAACCCTAATCTCAAGACTAGAGCAGGGGTGTCCAATCCTGCTCCTGGAGGGCCATTGTCCTGCAGAGTTTAGCTCCAACCACAATTAAACGCACCTGAAGCAGCTAATTAAAAATGAAAAATCTGTCATTAATTACTCACCCACATGTTCAAGACCCAGAAAGGAAGTAAGGATATTTTTAAAATAGTCCATGTGACATCAGTGGTTCAACCTTAATATTTTCGTAACCATAAGCTACGAGAATACTTTTTGTGCACAAAGAAAACAAAAATAATGACTTTATTCAACAATTTCTTGTCTTTTGTGTGCACTGTTGTGAACGTGCATCGATGACTGACACGGAAGAGAAGAAATTGTTTAATGAAATCTTTATTATTTTTTTTTTTAGCTTCATAAAAGTACAGTTGAGCCACTGATGTAACATGGACTATTTTAACAATGTCTTTACTACCTTTCTGGGTCTTCAATGTGTCAGTTGTGTTTCTGTCTATGGAGGGTCAGAAAGCTCTCGAATTTCATCAATACATTTCTTAATTTGTGATGAACAGATGAACGAAGGTTTGGAATGACAAACGACGGGTGATTAATGACAGAATTTAAATTTTTGGGTGAACTATCTCTTTAAGGATTAACAAAGCATACTAGAAATTTCCAGGCAGGCGTCTTGAACCATTCAAAGTCATATTACAGTTTTATTGAAATTTCTGAAATCTGTTTTACAAGTTATTGTGATTTCTCTTTAGATGACCACTACAGTAATGTCAAAGCTGTGTCTCAGTCATCGTCTACCACACTGTTGGCCTTGTACATTTTGCTTCCTCTTGGTGAGTGCTTCAACGCAAATGCTTAAACAAGCAATATAAAAATGTGTAGTGTTCTGAAAGCCTGTGAGTTACTAACAAAGGGAGCATTTTAATGCATTATGTAGGCACACACAACTTAAAGTCGCATTGTGACAGATATAGTGAAAGATCTTTTCTTTTCTCTGTCTCATCTTTTTAAAGCAATCCTGTGTTTGGTTGTGGGTGGAGCTGTGCTGTTCTGGAGAAAGTGGCGTCAGAAAAATACCAACAGCATCCATTTTGACAACCCAGTTTATCAAAAGACCACAGAGGACCAGGTGCATCTATGCAGAAACGGTAGTTCTGATGGCTATTTTTACCCACAGGTGCGATTATACTTTCTAAAAGATATTTACTGACTACACAACACAATATTCATGTTAGCCATATAGGCTAATGTCCTAAAGCATTGTTAATTTGATTGATTTACTAATAAGCCTACTTAGACTACTGTCTGGTATATCTGCGTCTAATAATGATGGTCTTATTTTGCTTTCACAGAGACAGGTTGTGAGTATTAATGATGAAATATAATAATGACGTTGAAGTCCATGCCAAAACTGATGTTTCAAGACAAGAGCCATATTTGATGTCTTTCCTACTTGGGGGTCAGTTCTGCAGTAAAACAACATCTGAGGAACAGTTGAGATGCAAACTGCCTTTTCACACAAGGCACTTGATGCAAAAAAAACTAAACAAAGAAACCTCAGACAACAACAACCTCAGCTATCAAGGCTGCTTAACTTTTAACTTTAAATAAATTATGCAAAAATGATGAGTATAGATATATTTTAATAGCACTTAAAATTCAAAATCAACGTTTTATTGTCATGAGATGTCCATGATAAGTTATTGTAAATATTGTATGTATTAGTACATTTTAAAGCGTTGAAAAGGAATTCTATGTTTTTTAAGGAGATTTTTTTTTTTTATTATTCATAAGTTAATTAAAGCAAAATGGACCATTTGCTGTCATGTGCAAAGTTGGTTTTCCTGTTGTTATATGCCGTTGTTTACACCATTTTCAGTCATCAAGTTCTTTTTTTTTGTGCCAAAATGGTCAATGTTACTTCTGAAACTGGAAGTTCACAATAAAAAGACTTTGTCCAGCAGCATCTCGATATCTGGCTGCTTTCTCATATGCAGTACTGATATTGAAGTTACTTTTCTTTCACTGTTATAAAGTTCCTCATTATATGAGCCAGTGATTCCAGTGATTTTTCTATGATTTTACTGCAGTGAAAATGCGGATGATTCATGCCAGATACTCTTCAGGGAGTCAGAGAATGTCCTTCATTTTTATTACAAACATGTTGTTGTAATCAAGGTGATGTGGCACTTTTTTACATTCTCAATGTGAAAGTGTAAATAATGTATGTAAATATGTTTATTATTGCATTTGCATATACATTGCATTTGTATTTTTAAGTATACAGTATTGTATATAAAAAATGTTTTATTTATTTTTTTGAATCTAAATCTTTGGGTGATAATTGGCTTTCATTGCTGTGTACTATGCCAGCTGTTCATTTGTAAAGAATTTATGTGTTTCTGTACATTCTGATTAATTAATCTAGTGATGCATTTCTGAGAAGCCAATCATGATTGTTCTTGACCTGTGTGTAAACCTAACTTGAAATAAACAATTCAAAGATTTCACTTGACTGTAATTGTGTTTTTCATGAAGTAAATGTGTCATTAGCTTTTCCAGGGCTGCTTAAATATTAGTCCAATGAAATCCAATATTCCAGTATAGTTTAGAGCAGAAAAGGATGAAGCTGTTAGTAGCTTCAGTAAAGTTAGAATATAAAAAAAACACTTGCTCTATGAGGATCAGTTTCAGCAGATGAGAAGATCAAGGGTCAATTCCTTTTCCCAGAGATCTGCTGAATGTATCCCTTTATCTGGAGCACATGAGGCCCAGGCTGAAAATCACTTCTGCAAAATACCAGCATCACAAAGGCTGCTGTAAATGTGAACCTGAAGGCCTTAAGGCCTTAATAAGACCACTTTCCTACTGGATGCACATTATTCAGGTAGGTGTAGAATGATCCGTGAAACCACAAAGGAACGATAGTAAAGCCATGACTTCTGGAATTCTAGGAAAAGAGGCGATTTCCAGGAAAGTGAATTCTAGGAAAAGCTCACGTCTCAGTTTTCAAAACACACTTGTCCCGTGGGATGAAACCATGATATATTGACATCCTGGGAAAAGTGGGTCACGGATTAGTTGGGGCTGGTGGGTGGGTGGACCTCTATGACCTGTACATGTTTTTGACTAAGGCGAATGGGCAAACAGCTCCACATCCAACATGTTTTGTTATCACTCACGTTTATGGCACTTCTAAGAGTGTTGTGTGGGGAGACCAGAAAACCAGGCATGGAATAACATGGGCGGGATTTCATGTGAGCGTATGGCAGATTTATTCTATCTACAGGCAAAGTTCAAAGTGTGCATTGTTTGGTGGTTATGTTAGATAAAACGTTCATTTGTGTTAATCTTCCTAATTATCTATCTACTGTATTTACACACACACACATATATATATATATATATGTGTGTGTGTGTGTGTGTGTATATCAACATGGCTGCATTTATTTGATCAAAAATATGGTAAAAACTGTACAATTAACAATAACAGTTTTCTATTTGAATATATTTGAAAATATAGGCCTATTTACAAAATAGTCTTCATTATCCTTCTGAAATGCTGATTTGCTGCTCAAAAAACATTTATTATCATTATCAAAAGTCAAAAACAATTGTGTTTGAGGAAACCATGATTTTTTTTCTCCAGAATTTGTGATAAATGGGAAAAAAACACACAGCATTTATATTTTGTGAAATTATTATTGTTGTTATTTGATCTATTTAATGTATCTTTGCTGAATAAAACCATTAATTTCTAAATTCTTACTGACCCCAAAGCTTTTTTACTTTATGTTTTTGTGTATGTCTCAGCAAAACCGTTGTTTGTACTGCTTTTGCCTTTCATAATTTATGGCCATTAAATTCAGGTGTTTTAGGATCTGTCTCTTATTTGGCTTTAATTATTGCTTAAAAACAGTTGTACTTCACAGTGTGTCCAGAACAGCCCGTAATTGTTTTCTTTCTCGTAATCTCCCAGAAATCTGATGTTCTGACATCACTAATGATTAGCCTTAGATACCTGGACACTCTGTCACTGCACAATGTTTGTGTGGCGTGTTTGTTTTGTGACTTTGCTTTGCCACTAAAAAATAAAAGAAAATCCTCATATGGAATATTGCTTGATATATTCATATTCTTAAAATGTGTTTTTAATTTAATCTGTCAAAGTCAAGATTTTTGCGGACAGTTCACTGAGTGAACAACATTTCTTTAAGTGTGCAACATATTCAGTGGACATAGTGCTGACTTTTGGATTTGGAGGTAAAATACACTCTATACACACTATATATATATATATA